>LBNU01003379.1:199149-217455 GCA_014162995.1 Artemisia annua
CGTGAGTTAAGTAAGAGGCTCAAATGCTTGTGATAAGTAATCGAAAGATTATTAGATTTGTGAATCAATTATTCCGAAGATTGACAACCTTTGAACGTTAATTCACCCGTTTGAGTTTAAATATCTTTTCAAAAGTTAATCGACAACTAATCTCGAGAAGGGATAATAACTCTTGCAAACTTTACTCGAGCTTAACAAGCAATTCGCGCTGCTTTGCAAGCACATTGTCTTTTAATTCCATTTACCGTTTTCATTATTTATCGCTTTCATTTACCGATCGTTTTACCTGCTTTGCTTTATTTAATTTGTCGTTGTAGTATAATTAAAACCAAAACCTTCTTTTTAAATCCCATTCATCACACATAACTCACGACTTGAGTGACGAGATCAATTTCACCGCTCGTTGGGACAACGATACCCAGTGGTTCAAAGCTTACTAGCTAGAAACGCTGCATCAGGGGCATTGATATTGCAGGCCCCTTTCCAGTTGCAGAGGGGGGACTAAAATTCCTCATAGTGGCCATAGATTATTTCACCAAGTGGATTGAGGCAAAAGCAGTGGCAAGTATCACAGGCAACCAAGTCAAACGCTTCGTTTGGGACAACATTGTTTGTCGCTTTGGCCTACCTGGAGAAATTATCTCGGACAACGGAAAACAATTCTGTGACAACCCGTTCAAAGACTGGTGCGCGCAATTAAACATCACACAACACTTTAAGTCAGTTAAGCACCCACAAACCAATGGTCTGGTTGAACGCGCGAATCGTAGTCTGGGCGAAGGAATAAAAGCGCGCCTTGACAAACATAAAGGAAGATGGGTGGATGAGTTGTCGCATGTTTTATGGGCGCACCGCACGACAATAAAAAATAGCACCGGCGATACGTCATTCTCTCTTGTCTATGGGACAGAAGCTGTCATACCAGCCGAGATTGGAATGCCAACTATCCGCACGGCGGAAGTCAATGTCACAACTAATGACGACGAGCGACGCGTAGACTTAGATCTGTTGGAAGAAAGGCGCGAACGTGCAGCTATACGTGAAGCAAAAGCTAAGTCAAAAATGAAGAAGTATTATGATGCAAAAGTCAGGAACACTTCTTTTAGGCCAGGAGACTTTGTATATCGCGCCAACGATGCAAGCCACGCAGAAGACACGGGCAAGCTTGGACCCAAGCTGGAAGAACCCTATGAGGTTACAGAAACACTAGGCAACGGCGCATACAAGTTGCGTACTATGGAAGGCCATGAGCTAGCACGCACTTGGAACATCTGCAATCTCAAGAGATGCTATCTTTAGGACAGGCTACGGCCCACGCACAGAAAACTCTGCACTTTAGTAAGTGCCCAATAAATGTCCGTGTACTTGACTTTTCTTTTTTAGGGAATTGTTTTTTAAGCAAGTATTAATACAACGTTGTTGTTTCTAGTTAACTCCATAAAACATTTAACTTTATTGCTTACATTTTTTTTATGTCTCAATATTGTTACTTTATATTTTGCCTACATGGCGTGCATGCACTTATTAAGACCCACGATGGCAGAAAGGATGAGTAAACCTACTAAATAACTTGTTGAGTAAGAGGGTTGCAAACCCATCAACACTGGATCACGCATCCTTGCTAAACACCTTACTTTCAAGACGTTGAATTAAGTTTAATGCGCTTCCCACGAAGGATACGCAAAATAACGTACACTGTGCACGTTTAGCAATTTAGGAGCCAAGACTCTTGGTTCCTTGATATAGTGTTTGCAGCACGCTGCGACTCTATCCGTACACTTATGAATTTTTATTCACATATATTTATTAAGTAATGGACTTAATACATATTTTTCTAAGTACGTTGTAATTTTGACTCTTGGAAAGTCTTTGACAAAAAAGACAAATAATCTAAGTACAAATGATACAAACCGTACAAAAAGATATACATTATTATTCACCAAAAGCATGAGTTTATACAAGTTACAAAATTAGCATATACTAAAAAGATGATGATATCTACATGCTGCGAGCGCGTCTATGCCCCGAGCTACTAGCCGTAGATGCCAATTGCCCAACCTCACTCAGCCTTCTCAACAGGCTGCTATCCTCTTGAGATACCGTCGGAACGCTGACGGGAATTCCATCAGACCGGGGAAGATGGGCCGCACCAACGCCGCACAAAATAGCCTTACCTTTCTCGCCCTTCTTACGCGCAACCCTTGTTAGGTGAGCCTCTAAGCACTCCTTCAACAGAATTTCTTTCTCAAGGGCGAACGGTTAAGGATGTCGCGCGGTTGTGTGAACACAGGCACTTGCAGCTGCAACACATCAGGCCTCAAAAAATAGTCATGTTGAGCCTCCGCATCCTCTAGGATGTGTCTTCCCATGACTAACCCCTCCATAATCACCTAAATCGGTTGATCCTGGTCACGCTCCAGCTGCGCGATACGCGGAAGCTCAAACAGCTTCATTTTCTCCATAGCTTCCACAAGCTCATCATAAGCACCCGCCTTATATCCAGGCACTTCTCCGAGCGGTACCATCAGCAACTTGCTCTCATCCAGCTCCTCCATAGCCTGAGCCTTGCCACGGGCCATGGCGCACTCCACAACCTTCCCAAAGGCCTCCAAAACCTCCTAGGATTCCAGCGTGCCCATGGCAGCCAAGCGCAGACCATGACTGATCAACCACCTGTGAATACAATAACGCATGCGTCAGAAGATAACAAAGATGAGGGTACAGTTCCTCATCATATTCGATACTCAACTTGCGCAGCTTGCTCTCCTGCACCTTCAAAGCCGCCTCCACACGCTCGCGGAATTCATCAAGCTGGGCGAAGTGCTTGCCTCTGTTTTCCTGCAAATACTTCAGACCCCACGCGTAGTTAGCCCTGTATTGCTCAGCGGCAGCATGCTCGCGCTTCATCTCCACCATCAAGGACAACTTCTCATCAGCAAGCCTCCTAGCGTGCGTAGTTGTGGACTCTACATCCGCCCGCACATCAGCCAACTGCGCCCTCAGCAGTGCAATCTCCTCATCCTTCTGTGCAAGGCTGCTACTTTCACCAACATATCGAGCCTTGAGCTGAGTAACCAACTCAGCCTGACGATCAGCAGCCGCACCCAACTCCTCCATCAGTTGCTGCGCGGACATCCCCTCACTCGTCCTCAACGGTTCCCCCAAATGACAATGAGTCGCTTGGGGTGGCACCGACCCCTCAACAAACGCTGCATTACCCCCTGCAGCTTTGTCACTACATGCAAACAGAAAGAAGTCAAGGCATTGTATGGCAAATAAGGAGAAAGAAAATAGATAATAAAACAATTGTCACTTACGTAGGAGGTGAGGTCTCAGCAGTATCATGCGCAGCAAAGGATATCAATGCCTCATCATCTGCGGACTCATCCAGGATGATAGTATGACGTCTGCGCTTGGAGGTACCCTCACCACCATCATCAGCAGCCTTGCGCTTAGCACCCTGGCGCTCCTCTTCAGAGTCGGTGTCAACCTTGAGGATCCCAACACTCTCAGACGACTCAGGGCGCACAGGCTCAGGGGCCGCCACTCCCGGCGCGGGAACAGTCTGCACCGGAGTTGCATTCACAACAGGCTGCGCAACATCAGAGGACTCTTCTTGCGCAGGCTCCAAAAGACATCCGGCGGTAGCCTCCAAGATAGGCAATTCACCCTCCCTCAGGGGGCGTACACCCACAGTTACTTGCGTGGGCTTCGTCAACTTCACCACAGCAAACAAGTCCATCTCTGCGCAACACATGAAAGAACAAGTTAGTTGATAAAGTTACAATATACAATACCACTTACATTATAAATGCGAGGATAAGAAAGGATGAGCACCCACCCCGGCCGCTCTCATCAAGAAATGTTGGCACTTCATTAAAACCTTGGAAATAGTTGCGACTAAGTCCCATGTGAACCAAAAACTCCTCATGATAGGTATTGATGGGGATGCGGTTTTCATTAATGGTCTCCGCATCCTCTGTGTTATACGAACCAGGATCTGGGCGCTCATCCTTTGGAAGCGATCTTTGAGTATAAAACTCAGAGAGCGAAGAGAATACCCTATCATCTATCTAGAAAAACTTTTCCCTCCAACCCTTAAGGGCGTCTACTTTTTCAGTGTAACACTGATAGTGCCCTGGGCGCTTCGAAAACGTTACCCGCCCGTTCAACCACGTTGTATGGTAAAACGCGCGGAAATGGTTGATAGTAGGATTTATCGCAAGTAAACGACAGTTTACTTCAAAGTTTGTTATTTTTACCGCACCTATACAGTGCAGCTGAGAGATATGCAGACGGTAGAAGTTGAGCACGTCGCTCAAAAACAGGTATATAGGCACGCGCTGGTTTGCAAACTCAGAAAAGCGCGTGTATACCCCTATGTTCCCCTCAGGGAAGTCTGCGATACATGCGTCTGGCTCCAGTACTTCCGGATGCACCGCAAGGGGAATGAAATAGTCGGAGGTGAACTGACGAAGTTCATCCTCGTCAATCTCTGAACGGAACTCATCTAATTGACGAACCATTTTTACTAGGGTGTGCACGCGCAATTACCTTTGAAGATACTAGTTTTTCTTGGCTGATGATTCTTAATATGGAAGAAAATGGCATTTTTTACTGTGGTAGACACAGTGAAAATGCGAACCCTTTATATAGGGTTTCCCTTGCCTTGGATGAACGACACGTGGATCCCACTACCTCCATCGTGTGGTTGGAATACAAACAGGTACATGTACTTTTTCACGTATTTCAAGGGATACGTGGGACAATTTTAGGCTAGATACATCGTATCCCATTTTTGGCGAGAAATACTAGACCCTTCCCCGCCACGCTTGCCGCTAATATTACTAGTCTAGCATCCGCGGTTCATACCTACGCATACTAGACCGGGGGGACATGATGACATATAGTCCATATTCGGGTCACGAACCCGATTAATGAACCTTACTAATGCCCAAGCCCACCACGAGTGGGCTATCATAACAATGATTGGGCTACCATACTAACGGTTTGGGCTCACGAAAGCCCAAACCCAAAGTTATTTATGGTCTTGATATGGATATCTCTTATTTAAGGGATATATATCAAACACAAACGGATATATACCGAAGAGTAAGGACCACGTATCCAATAAGGATTTCGTGCCTATATAAAGAATATCATAACTCTCGTTAAAGGTACGACTTACAACCCTAACTCTTCAATACAACCCTAAAACCGATTACTTACTCTCACGCCGGAGGATAATCGTTGGAGACAATCCCACGATAAGCCTAACGGTGTTTGTTTGCTTTCTTAGTGCGTAGGTCTCAAGCATTAAGATCTGATTGGTACGAGAACAGGAACCCAAATAAGGAACGCCCAACTTTTGTATCAACAGTTATAAAAATGGTTATATATTCAAGGTAAACGGGCAACGAGTGAAGAAGTACTTTGGTAATCAAATTGACGACGCTGATAATGAAGTTGTCGAGTTTGAACCTGAAATGCTAGAATAGGAGCTGAACATGAGTCTAACTTGAAGAATCAGGAATAAAGACAAGTGCTGACCGGGAGACAACCCGGATTTTTATCTTATTTTTCTGTTTGTGTCGAGTCTGTCAGACCTGCAGAAGATGCGGTGCATCCCCATCATAGGATGCGTCGTATCAACTGCACAGGTCATAGCCATTTTAATTTTCTGCATTTTTATTTTCTTTTGAACATTCTGTCAGTTCATTTAATACGACGCATCCCTTTTTAAGGATGCGACGCATTGATTTTCTGATTCGTATTAATTCCACGCTCGATACGGCGCATCCTCTTCAATAGGATGCGGCGTATCGACTGACCTGATGACTTACAATTTTTATTTTTAGGTTTATTTTTACTAACTACTAATAAATTATGCAAGTCTAAACCTTCTTAACTCAAGTGTGTTAAAGTTTTGGTGGTATTATAAATTCCTGTACTTTCTGTGGAATCTTAACGTCTCTTATCCACAACAAAGTAGATTTTGCTCATAACGCATAATGGAGGATCATACCGAGCTAATCTTAAGGGAGTTTCTACGTTCTAATTCTTTTATTTTCCTGTTTTATAACCTTCAATACGAACAACGAGGACGTTGTTTAACTTAAGTGGGCGGATGGAGAATTAGAACACTTACTTGTCCCAAACTTTTCAAAATATGCTTAAAATGCGCTTAATTTATCAAAATTTAAAAATTTTAGCATGTTTTTGTTTAACTCTAAATTACATAGCCGCACACATAACCTAATTTTTCCATAAAAAATAAAAATAAAAAATTAAAAACTTTAGTGTGCCGGTGACTTGTAAACTTTAGAACTTGGCTTGTATACTATTCGAGACCACCATAATGAGTATTATCGATATAATTGGAGTAACTTGTCTAACTTGGTAAATTTCTAGGATTACACCGAAAAAGCCTACACATGCTATGTGATATTAACTAACTACACTGGTTAGTTAACCCCCGTATAAACCCTTTGTTTACTCTCACTTTTAGAGTAAGATACCCCTAGAAAAACCCTCAGAGCCATTCCTTTCGTTTCTTACACCTTTGTTAAAATGTTTCGTTACACCCTTACACCTTAGCCTACCCTATAGATTAAAGTCCGTTGTTAGTTACTTTAGGCAAAGTGTGTTTCCTTACATTAACTGTGTTCGCATGCGTAATTCATTATCTTTGGTTAGGTCGGGAAATTGCACAATGCAATTGGATTGAAAGTACATATTGTATAATTTTTAGTATATTTTTCGTGTGTTTACTACTTTCACTATTACAATTATTTCTGAAAGTTATGAAAAGTATGAAAAAATTATCCGGAAAAATCGTGATAGAAAAGTTGTGAAATTTTATACATCTATGTTAGTTAAAAAAAATCAAAAAAATAGAAAACAAAAAGAAAGAAGAGTAAGTTGGAGGTTTATTTTAACCAACTTATGTAAAGTTTTATGTTAAGTGGAAGATATCTCAACTATTTGTTGTTGTATTATATTTATGGATTGAATGGGAATTGGCCGTTATGGGAATGCCAACTAAGGTTTATTCTTTGTTTAAGATTTTATTGAGTATAAATCGTGTCTACCTAAAGCGTGAGTCACAAGAGTCAAAAGCGTGAGTTATTTAGTGATATGAGTTATTCATGGGATGGTAGGGAAAGTAATTAACCACACTTAGGATTTTAATCTATTTGTTTGTTTATTTTTATTTTACACCAATTTATATCCTAAATGTTATCCTTACCCAACTGTTTATATCCGTTGTTAGCTTTCGAGCATCCGGATATGATGATGGCTTAGTAAAAATATTAAATGTATGAATAAGGTAGTGACCATCCGAGTATTAAATTAATTGACTAACGCGCTAGCGATCTAGTGTATGACTTGGTGACCATCCGTTATGCAAATAACGCGCCAGATATCCAAGAAGTGCATTAGTGAGCATCCATTAGTTGAAACGCTGAAGATTCGCGCCAGCAATCTACTAAGTTTATGCAAGAAATGTTTGAACAAAGCTAGGTTCAACCCTTATGCCTCAAAACCCAATTTACCGCTTTAGACTTGTTACTCCTTGGCTTTAGTGGGGGAGATGCGTATGCTTGCCAAGCTTATGATAGAATTGATGCGTGGTTTTGTGACCTTACAACAGGTTTTACCTCTCGAGGGATCTCAAGAGGCTTACAACCCCACCAGGCAGTGTACCTGACCGATCTGGTATAGGATAGTGGTAAGTACGGGGGATTGATCGTTCTCTCACAGGGAATAGTGTTCGTTAGGATAGAAAAACTACTCTAATAGGTCTAAGGGTGAAGGAATATTCTTTTTGTAATTTTATATTTTTATGAAAGCAAGTTAAAATCTCGGTTTTGAAGGAGTGGGCAGAATTAGGTGCTAGTCAACTAACCCAAGATTACTACTATTGCAAAAGAAAATAAAATAACTAAACTATTTGGTTGTGAAAACAATATGGAGAAAAGTGTGTTTACTTAGACTTCATTACTCCTTAACTGTCTTTTACCGGTTAATTGATATGTATGTTACTTTTGTGGATGAAGGGTGTATTCCTAATAACTCACGGAGTGGCATACATATCTCTCCAATTCTATGAGCTCTTATCTCCTCCTATGCCATGCACGTCACAACCATAAGGATTGTAAACAGTGGCTCATGCGTTAAATACTACCTTAATAGCCTAGTATGCCTTGGCTACATGTTTCCCAAGACGTTCAAGCACGTTACCATAAAGGAGGTTGGCTAGTTTTCTTGAGCCTAACATTGATGGAACAATCATCCCAACAAACAAAAACACATCAATTAACCAATAATTAATAGTTAGGTTTCATTAGATCTAAGCAAACACAAGAGATTTAGCCAAGCATGTTAATTAAAAGACAAGTAAAAGAGATAATCAACCAACACCTAGACATATTGATTGAATTAAAGTGAAGACTTATCTTTAATTAAGCATGAGGGTTCCAAGGGTTGGAAACCCTAAAAAGTACAGAAAATTCGTCTAGGGTTTGGTGCCAAAAGTTCTCCACAAAGTTCCACTTAATGAATGAAAAGTAGAAAACTATATATAGATTTTACATTCTGACGGCGTCAGGTTATTGGGTCTGACGCCGTCAGCCCGCCGCCATTAGGTTTCTCGGATGGCCTAGATCCACTTCTGACGCCGTCACCTTCTATTTCCTTCTGGGCCGTCACTCTTTAAATTATAACCTGACGGCCTACCACCAATAACACCTGACGGCGTCAGGTGTAAAATTCTCAAATCTTTCTGGCCCGTCATTTGTAAAATGGTTTCCACTCCTTTGTCAACGTTTGCTGACGGCGTCACCTTGTGACTCTGACGCCGTCAGGTAGTAATTCCTGCTTCTTTTGAGACTTTGTCGTTTTCTTCACTTTTATGCTCCAAAAACGTCCAAATATGCATGTTTTCCAGAATTCTTCTCAAAAGTACCTAAAATGACAAAAGGAACGATTTAGGGCAATATTTGATCACATTTATACGAATTAAGGCTTAAATGACCCCTTAAAAGCGTAACACTTTTCGTCTCATCAAATACCCTTACACTTGGGATTTGCATGTCCTCAAGCAAATGAGCTTTTATTCCAATCAAAATATGAGTTAGGGGTCATTTAACACGAGTATAAAAGTAATTACAACAAATAGTTATTAGACCCTAATCATAACAAGCACGGAAATCATACACTAGCACCTCACAAATAGTGTTTGGATTTTCTCATCTCTCAAATGTAAGAGAAGTATATCTCATAAATGAAAACGGAAAATAACACTCACTACCTGTCATAGCAAATAGATTACCATAGGCTTGGGAGAGGATTAATTACTCCTCCACTAGGCGTAAGCACCTAAGGTAAACTATCAAAGAGGGCTTTCCAAAGGGTTGTAACGTAAGGTGTAGGGATATGATAAACACGGTTTGGTTGGAATAAAGGGTATTTCAATGGTGGCAAGTTAATTATCATGATCAAATACATGCACTCTACATCGTTGTTTAAGTCAAGACTCGACTCAATCTTAAACTAAAAATGAAATAACAAAAACTAAAAATAAGCATAAAAGGAAACGGGATGGTAGTCCGTATGTTTTTCTCTTTTCTTTTTCATATTCTTTTGTATTTTTCATGATTTTTCGATTTTTTTTTTCATACACTCTTGCCCTACCATCCAAAACAATACATCATAGGGGAGTTGCATTTCCCTTATACTTGAATCTTTACATAACTTTACAATTACTAATCTAATGACTCGAATTAAGATAATTGAAAAAATTGGGGTACTTTTAAAATGTTTAGCACACATGGGGGTAATAATGTTGTTCTTCCCCATTACTCCATTACACTAGTACTTTACTCATGAGTCCCAATCGTCCCAAAACAATATGTACAAGGATATGACTTAACTTAGCAACCATGTAATTAACTAGATAATTAACTAAGGGTTTAACAAATGTTTTCACAATAATGCATTAAAGGTGGGTGCATACAAGGTAGGCTAAGGCGATTTGGGTGTACATTTAGTGGGGTGTAAACAAATTCTCACTTTGAGTAAGATGCTCAAAGATCGAAATGAAAGGATAGGCTCGGAGGGGTGTACTAGGGGTATCGTGTACCAAAAATGGATACAACGCAAAGGGTGTGGGAGAATTACTTGACCAATGAAGTCAATGTAATTATAACAAAAATACGGGTGTAAAACAATGGGTTAATCCTAATGCCTCTTATCATGTAGTAAATCTTAACTACACGAATGTAGTCTCACTTGTGGATTTGAGATGGTCCTAACGCAAGTTCTAGAATCTAAATGCTACCGGTACTCACATCATAGCACCAAAGATGGGTGCTTTTCCTACCAATTCTAGGGGCGAACCTCACATATTTGGGGTTGAAATTTTTTTTTTAGTGGTACGGTTTTGTGCTAGTCATACAATTTCCTATCCATGAGACGCTCATTAAGATCAAGGTTTCACTTCTAAATGTTGTAAAAAATTTTAAATTGGCGCTAAAATTGCCCTAACAAATATTTCTCTTGGTTTTATTACAAATTTACTATCAAACAAAGCAAAACATCAAGCGTAAGTGTATTCTCAACGGTGCCTTCATTTACCCCCCTTACACTTAAACCGAACATTGTCCCCAATGTTCAAATAGAAGATGTAAAAGTAAATAAAATGAAAGAATGAAATCAAATACTCCCCTGAATCGTTTGATGTGGATAATGAGGTAACATGGTTAGATCTTCTTCCAAGAAAGACGAACGTTCAAAGCTTCCCTTCCAAAATAATAAACGTCTTCTTGTCCAAAATAACCTGTTAACCTGAAAAAGATAAAGGCCAACCTCGCATAAAATCGGCGGTAAAATCTATATACTAGGATATAATGTTTGTGGAATGAATATTTTGCAGAATTCCTGGAGATTATAAGTTAAAGAATTAACAAAACTTTTTATGTTTCCGGAAGAAATAAAAAACTTTCAAAAATTGCAAAAAATTTTAACCTGACGCCGTCAGGTGTTAAGCCTGACGCCGTCAGAATGATCTGACAGAATTCTCATGTTAAGTTTCCGGAAAAATTCTAGAAAAACTAGATCTTACTTCCTGGAATTCCTGCAAAAATTCATTATGACTCGATACAAGCATTTGACTTAAACAAATACTAATATGTATGTTAATTTCATTGTTATGATTTATGTTCATTCGTTCTTTATAAACCGATTTAGATTTCCCTTACACTTAGCTTTTGCGAAATACCTTTATATGTAGTTAAGACGGAGTTAAAAACAAAATAAAGCATTTTCACAATTTAGTTTGAAGCATGAATAAATAACAAGAAATATAACTTACATACGGAAACAAATAAAATCAAATAAAAAAAACAAATAAAACACACAAAGCATGGGTTGCCTCCCAAGAAGCGCTTTTCTTTATTACGAGTCTTGTAGCTAGACTCAGTGTCACCGTACATTACGTGACTTCGTCATTGAAGGTTATGTCTTCCTCATTGATCATTTCGTTACCACTCTCTTGATAATGTTTAACTCGTTGTATATTCACAGTGAATTCCTATCCTCATCATCAACTAACACAACGGCCCCGGTTTTAGAAGAGCTCTTTACAGTGAAAGGTCCATACCACCTAGATTTAAGTTTTCCTGGAAATAGTCTTAAGTGAGAGTTATATAATAGTACTTTGTCTCCTTCTGAAAATTCCTTAGGTCTCTTAATTCGTTGGTCATGTCATCTTTTAGCCCTTTCTTTATATGTGATAGAAGATTCATAGGCCTCTAATCTCAATTCGTCAAGCTCTTGTAGTTGTAGGAATCTATTTGTCCCTGCGACAGTAAAATCCATATTGCAAGCCTTAAGTGCCCAATATGCCTTGTGTTCCAGTTCTACTGGAAGATGACCTGCCTTGCCATATACCATAGGGAACGGGGTAGTCCCGATTGGTGTCTTATAGGCAATGTGAAATGCCATAAATCTTCGTCGAGCTTATAAGACCAATCCTTTCTATTTTGGTGGACCGTTTTCTCTAATATCCTTTTTATAGCTCTATTAGTATTTTCGACTTGACCGTTGGTCTGCGGATGATAAGCGGTGGAGAACCGATGAGAGACTCCATATCTTTTCATGACCTTCTCCATTTGCGAGTTGCAAAAATGGGTTCCCCTGTCACTAATAAGAGCCTTCGGAAATCCGAACCTAGTAAACAATTTCTTTAGGAAATGAATGACTACCCTAGCATCGCTAGTCCTAAGAGCTTGTGCTTCTACCCACTTTGAAACATAATCAATGGCTACCAGGATATATTTATTTCCCCCGAAGATGGAAAGGGTCCCATGAAATCGATCCCCCAAACGTCAAAAACTTCTCACACTTGTATATAATTCTGAGGGGCCTCGTCTCTCCTAGAGATGTTTCCAGCTCTTTGGCATGCGTCACATGCTTCTATCATCAACCTCATGTCACGAAACACTGTAGGCCAATAGAATCCCGCGTCAAAGACTTTTCGTGCAGTGGTGCTTATTCTGTGATTTCCCCCAGACGGGCCTGCATAACATTCCTTCATTATCTTTATAGCCTCCTTCTCAGAGACGCAACGCCTGATAACCTGATCGGGGCTTCTTTGGAATAGGAAGGGTTCGTCCTAAAAGTAGTACTTTAATTGATATAAGAACCTCTTCTTTTCCTGTCTGCCCATGTGCTCAGGGATGACCTTGCTTGCCAGATAGTTGGCATAGTCTGCATACCATGGTTCGAAATCTTTTATTAACATGAGCTGCTCTTCAGGAAATGTTTCCCGAATTTCGCTCTTATCTGCCTCAGCAAGACTGGGGTTTTCGAGTCGAGAAAGGTGATCGGCCGCAAGATTTTCTGCACCTTTCTTATCACGAATTTCCACATCGAACTCTTGCAATAGCAAGATCCAGCGAATTAATCGGGGTTTAGTATCTTGTTTGGTGAAAAGGTATCGAAGAGCTGAATGATCCGTTAAGACCACTGTTTTAGAGAGAACAAGATATTGACGAAACTTGTCAAAAGCGAACACCACAGCCAATAGTTCTTTCTCGGTGGTGGTGTAGTTTTCCTGAGCAGGATTCATGGTCTTACTAGCGTAGTATATTGGCTGGAAATGCTTGTTAATCCTTTGGCCTAATACTGCTCCAACAGCATAGTCACTAGCATCGCACATGATTTCGAAGGGTAGCTTCCAATCTGGGGTGACCATGATTGGAGCTTGCGTAAGATCCTGTTTTAATCGATCGAACGCGTCCTTGCATTCTTGAGAGAAGTCAAACGGGGCATCCTTCACAAGCAACTGAGTCATTGGTCTAGCTATCTTTGAGAAATCCTTGATGAATCTCCTGTAGAAGCCCGCATGACCTAAGAAGCTACGGATTGCCTTGACAGTGGTTGGATAGGGAAGTTTGGATATAGCTTCGATTTTCACCTTGTCTACCTCAATTCCATTTCCTGAAATTTTGTGTCCTAGCACGATCCCTTCTTTCACCATAAAATGGCATTTTTCCCAATTTAGTACCATGTTAGTCTCTTCGCATCGTTTGAGCATTTTCTCAAGGTTAGCCAGACAGCGGTCAAAGGAGTTCCCAAAAACTGAGAAATCATCCATGAAGACCTCCATACTATCTTCCATTAATTCATGGAAGATTGCTGTCATGCAGCGCTGGAATGTGGCAGGGGCGTTACATAGTCCAAAGGGCATTCGCTTGTAGGCAAAGGTGCCATAAGGGCATGTGAACGTTGTCTTTCTTGGTCCTCGGGGGCGATAGGGATTTGGAAATACCCTGAGAACCCATCTAGAAAGCAGTAGTATTCATGTCCTGCTAGCCGTTCCAACATTTGATCGATGAAGGGAAAAGGGAAATGATCCTTTCGGGTGGCATCATTCGGTTTCCTATAATCGATGCACACACGCCATCCGGTTACGGTCCTATGAGGTACTAGCTCATCCTTATCGTTCTTCACTACCGTCATCCCTCCCTTTTTTGGTACGACCTGCATAGGACTTACCCATGGACTGTCTGATATTGGGTAGATCAGGCCTGCATCAAGGAGTTTAATGACCTCCTTTTTTACAACTTCCTTGATATTGGGGTTTACTCGCCTTTGAGGTTATAACACCCCCATTTTCAGAACGCAGCGTAATACAATATGGGGTGTTATTTATTAGTCACATAGTACAAGTATAATAAACGAACTCAAAATAGAGACGTTTTTAATACAGTTTACATTTCATAATTTTTCAGAGTCAAGCAAAAGGTCCCAAAAGTTTAACATAAGTTTAGAATTACGTAGATTTAAAGGTTTAAGTCATTATCCATTTCTTTGCGCCGCCCATCCAAGCTTAAGCCACTTACGGACCTGAGAAAATACATGTTAAAAGTCAACACAAAGGTTGAGCGAATCCATAGAGTTTAATAAGTAATATGTTGAATACAAGATAATTCAGTTTAAAATACGATGAGCTACGTTGTTATACGCCCATAATTAAGTTGACATGTAACAAATACAAGTCGGGAAATAAGATTTATAGCATTGAGCTCATGAAACTGAACCTTAACCTAGATTTAATAGTTGCCCCGGTAGGGTAAGATTTGCCATTTACCACATATTTCTCAACATTATGTGACCGTTGAAAGATGGGCGCTACCCATTCGGCCAGGCTGGTCAATGCCCAATATGCATATTCATAATACTAGCGTTTCCAACGAAATTAACGGTTCATGATGGGGACTTAATTGGCAAGAAATACTCAATGTCAGATGTCTATAAATCATGTAATCGGGTCCAGCATACCAAAAAGTACTTGTATTCAGTTTGTAAAACTAGCATGTATCCCCCTCGCGAGGTTTATAAAACATTTAAATGAGTAAAAGCGAGGCTATAAACTCACCCGGATAAAGGAAATAGCACGAAACAAGCAAGTGAAGATACGATGAACCTAAATAGACATATGCTTGTCTTAGGTTTTTGAAAATAAACATTGATGCAATATGGCTATATATTATATAAATTATGATCTTAATTATGCTTGGTACATAATTTCTATATACTTAACAAGTTCTAATTTGGGATTTAAAAATGGTCTTTAAGTATGAAATTGACATTTCTTACAAAAATTCAAGTGTTAAGTCCAAGGTTCCATTTTTATAAAGTGTAAACCCTTTTTATACTTTTTATCTTAAAGCTGATGGAATTTTTATAAACTTGTTCACTTTCAAAAATCCGTTACTTGCAAACCGTAAGTCGAAAAATTAAGTTCTTTATATCCCCGGAAAGGTATTCATCTGTATTAACAAGTTTTGTGGGTCCCACTAAGTTAAAAATTACACAACATCAGTAAGACTATCAATTTACCCAATATATTCAGTCCATCAGCTTTCAAAATTACAACAGTCCTACAAAACTTGCGATAACTAGAGTTCTACAAGTCCAATTAATTCCCCGTTTGCGCCCATGTTTAAGTTAGGATGTTACCTACATTTCATAAAACTGGGCCAAGTAGTAAAAATAAGCATATCACTGAGATTTTTACCATTTAAATCTGCAACTCAGAATCTAGCATGTTTCACGAAAATATTTCTAGTTTAATCATCATAATGAGTTATTCGATGAAATACCCATCAAAATGACCACAAGACATAGGGCTACAACTACATATTTTTAGTTTAGGTCCAATGTTTACTGATTAAATCAGTTTATTCCGTTTTTACCCCTGATTCAGATTCACAGTTTGCATGTTTAGTCCTTAAGTGTTTTTAGTGTTTTCTAAGCTATGTACCAAGCCTAACCAAGCATAATAACTTATATACTATTCAAATACATCAAGATATATAAAATTTACAGAAGTGAAAATAAAAATAAAATGAAAAGTGAGTGGAGAATTTCCTTACAAAGATTGATGAATGAAAATAAGGAATCAAGAACAAGAGCACTAGTCCTAACAACCACCAATCAACACCCAAGCTTCCAACCTTTAACCCAAATCTTTTAACCATTTTTTACCTTGATTTACCCTTGAAAATACCTTAAAAGCTCAGTAGTAAATAGATCTATAATTTCTCTTCATTGCATGATGTCAAAAATATGTTAGAAATCAAAATAACTAGATTTTGAGCTCACCATTTGGAACAAATCATTAAACCACAACTACAAATCTATAAACAAAAGTTTTTACACATTATTAGGACTCTAATAAGAGTGTTTTTCCATAAAAATTATAGGTCTAAAATGGTTATAGAAAAGTTTGCATAAATTATAAGAAAACTTTATTTTTAAAGGGTTTTGGTGCAAGAATGATACAAGGCTTCTTGCACATTTAGTTTTACCTTACAAAATGACTTTTAAAAATTTTTTATGGTGTTTGTGGAGCTGTTTTTGGTCGTTCACATAGAGAGAAAAAAAAAGAAATATGAAGTTGATCTAAGATTTGCATGTATGTGTGAGTAGATTTGATGTTAGTATAGATAGTGGTAGACATAGGAAGAAAAATTAGGACACATGGATGTCAAGTGAACAATAAAATGATAAAATATCTCACATCACATGTTGGTGTCATTAGATGTGTTTAGTGGAGAGTGAGTGAGTAGTTTTGTTATAACTTTGAGCTATGGGGCGTAGTTTGATCCCGGTAATTGCAAAAGTAAAGTTTTTAAGACGCTTAACGTAAAATTAGGAGATGTAAAAATACAAACATTAAAAAAATGTTAAAACTTATTAACATAACCTATTTAAGTATTTTAGATGAGTGGTAAGTTCATCGAAGGGTTTAAACATCGTTAAAACTGAAACCGGGAGTTGAAAACGCATTTGGTGACACCGGTTCATGATAAAAGTGACGTTAACTATAAAAAATGAAACGATAAGTATAAAGTCACATGTAAATATGAGAATAGGTTAAAATACATAAAACATGTAAAATTTTCATAGTCTAGGGTTGATTCACGTTGTTAAAACCATAAAACGTAAATTTAAATCGCGTAAAACGTAAAGGTGCAAGGTTTACGTAAAATTGGAAAAAGTGAAAAGTGACTTTTAAAATAGGAATGTAAGGAACCAAGGATGCGTAAAAAGTATAGACTGGACGTAGTCTAGTCGCTGTTAAATTTATTGAACATATGCAGATAACTTCCGACGAAGTTAATTAAAAAAAAGAATAGTTAAATAATAAAAATATTAAAATTAGTGACATGAAATTTTACAAAATGTCACAGCACGTACCCCTTAAGAGAGCGCCGTCCCGGAGCTCAGCTAGCTTTATCTCCAGACGGTTCACTTGCGAAAGGATGAGGATACTCGTAAGGAATGAAGTCTAGAATAACTAACTATGCGGTTCGATTCTCGTCATCTAGAAATACGGTGTAGAGTAAGGTTAACTATACGCGATAAAGATTGAGTGAGGATTTGTTTAGTTGTTTTGCTCGATCGAAAGAATAACGCTGAATTTTTTTTTATGCTTACACAAGAAATTTCGTGATTCTCGGAAATCAAGTAGATAATCAATTAGACATAACCCATATATAACTATTCCCAGTATTTAAAAATTCTAAGTCGAACATAGGTAGTCAGACTATGTTCCACTGTCCCTAGGTTAAATATAGGTGACTAGACTATATTTAACCGAGGTTCGATAAAATTTTTAAATACTTAACTTAGTTATACTCGTGATATGTCCATTGTTGGACAAGTATAGACATACGTATGTATCAATCATAAGTAAGTAGTATGAGTGTGTAACACAAGTGAATAAGGAAAATATACGCGGAAAGGTAGTTTTAAGTAGTTCTAAAATAGTTCACACCAGGACTGAATCACAGATCTTTACAATGAAGGTTTCAAAAGAGAACCTGATGAATGTAGAGAAAGTTGCTGAACTTCAGCTTCAGTAGATGATAAATAAGTTTATAAGATTTAGAAGAGAACGCTGAACAACAAAATAATAACAAGATAGTTCATGAGGCAATATTAAATCAATGGTTTTAGTTAATAGACACGGTCGAGTAATTCGTAAGATAATAACAAAATCGTTTATAAGGTGGTAAAAATTTTGGTAAAAGGTAAATGACAGAGCGATTTGTAAGATGATAACAAAATAGTTTATTTGGAACTAGTCCAAATAGTTTATGTAAGAGTAGTATATTAGTGATTTAGTTTGTAAGATGATGGTAAAGTAGTTTGCAAAAGGGTGGCAAGACGTGTATTAAGATTTTAGCGAAAATGATTTAGAAGATGGTAGTAAACTAGTTTTTACGAGTT
>LBNU01003379.1:217522-248592 GCA_014162995.1 Artemisia annua
AGAAATACCATCGTGTAACTCACAATGTTTAGAAGAGTTTAGTATTCACATAGAGAAAATTCGTTAAGAAAAATAGCGATGCTGTCGAAGATGTGTATAAATTTCCGGATGGAAATTTACAATGCACATGAATAGCATAAAATACAACTAGAAAGTTTAGTGCACAAAGTTATATATATAAGAGTGATACTTTCGCGGATTATCAGATGAGTTAAGAAATAATTGTAGTGCTCCTATAATTATCCTTAATATAATTAAGATATACTCGAGGGAGTAATAGAAAATTCGGGAGTAGGCGCGCATGGATATCAGACAAGATGATGGAAGCTCATGATTTTTGAAAAACAATGATTATAGTCTAGGTTTTTAAAACAAAAAGACCTAGTTCACTATAATTTGTGCTCTGGTACCAATCTATAACACCCCCATTTTAGGATCGCAGCGGAAAAGGACATGGGGTGCTATACATCGATCACATTGTACAAATATAGTAAACAACTTTCATACAAAGATGTTTTTAATAAAAGTTCACATTAGAAAGTTATCAAAGTTTCACAAGAGGTCCCAAAAGGTTGACATAGTTTAGAAATACATAAGATAATAAAAGTTTTAGTCACTTATTAAGTGAAAATTTATTAAACATGAGCCATCAAGTAGATATCCATTTCTTTGCGCCGCCCATCCAAGCTTAAGCCACTTACGGACCTGAGAAAATACATGCTAAAAATTCAACACAAAGGTTGAGCGAATCCATAGAGTTTAATAAGTAATAAGTTGAATACAAGATAATTTAGTTTAAAATACGATGAGCTACGTTGTTATAGGCCCATAATTAAGTTGACATGTAACAAATACAAGTCGGGAAATAAGATTTATAGCATTCTATAACACCCCCATTTTCAGAACGCAGCGGAATACAACATGGGGTGTTATTTATTAGTCACATAGTACAAGTATAGTAAACGAACTCAAAATAGAGACGTTTATAATAACAGTTTACATTTCATAATTTTTCAGAGTCAAGCAAAAGGTCCCAAAAGTTTAACATAAGTTTAGAATTACGTAGATTTAAAGGTTTAAGTCATTATCGAATGAAACGTTTATTAAACATGAGCCATCAAGTAGATATCCATTTCTTTGCGCCGCCCATCCAAGCTTAAGCCACTTACGGACCTGAGAAAATACATGCTAAAAAGTCAACACAAAGGTTGTGCGAATCCATAGAGTTTAATAAGTAATAAGTTGAATACAAGATAATTCAGTTTAAAATACGATGAGCTACGTTGTTATACGCCCATAATTAAGTTGACATGTAACAAATACAAGGCGGGAAATAAGATTTATAGCATTGAGCTCATGAAACCGAACCATAACCTAGATTTAATAGTTGCCCCGGTAGGGTAAGATTTGCCATTTACCACATATTTCTCAACATTATGTGACCGTTGAAAGATGGGCGCTACCCATTCGGCCAGGCTGGTCAATGCCCAATATGCATATTCATAATACTAGCGTTTCCAACGAAATTAACGGTTCATGATGGGGACTTAATTGGCAAGAAATACTCAATGTCAGATGTCTATAAATCATGTAATCGGGTCCAGCATACCAAAAAGTACTTGTATTCAGTTTGTAAAACTAGCATGTATCCCCCTCGCGAGGTTTGTAAAACATTTAAATGAGTAAAAGCGAGGCTATAAACTCACCCGGATAAAGGAAATAGCACGAAAAAAGCAAGTGAAGAAACTAGCCGCGAAAGCTCTACGATGAACCTAAATAGACATATGCTTGTCTTAGGTTTTTGAAAATAAACATTGATGCAATATGGCTATATATTATATAAATTATGATCTTAATTATGCTTGGTACATAATTTCTATATACATAACAAGTTCTAATTTGGCATTTAAAAATGGTCTTTAAGTATGACATTGACATTTCTTACAAAAATTCAAGTGTTAAGTCCAAGGTTCCATTTTTATAAAGTGTAAACCCTTTTTATACTTTTTATCTTAAAGCTGATGGAATTTTTATAAACTTGTTCACTTTCAAAAATCCGTTACTTGCAAACCGTAAGTCGAAAAATTAAGTTCTTTATATCCCCGGAAAGGTATTCATCTGTATTAACAAGTTTTGTGGGTCCCACTAAGTTAAAAATTACAAAACATCAGTAAAACTATCAATTTACCCAATATATTCAGTCCATCAGCTTTCAAAATTACAACAGTCCCACAAAACATGCGATAACTAGAGTTCTACAAGTCCAATTAATTCCCCGTTTGCGGCCATGTTTAAGTTAAGATGTTACGTACATTTCATAAACTGGGCCAAGTAGTGAAAATAAGCATATCACTGAGATTTTTACCATTTAAATCTGCAACTCAGAATCTGGCATGTTTCATGAAAATATTTCTAGTTTAATCATCATAATGAGTTATTCGATGAAATAACCATCAAAATGACCACAATACATAGGGCTACAACTACATATTTTTAGTTTAGGTCCAATGTTTACTGATTAAATCAGTTTATTCCGTTTTTACCCCTGATTCAGAATCACAGTTTGCATGTTTAGTCCTTAAGTGTTTTTAGTGTTTTCTAAGCTATGTACCAAGCCTAACCAAGCATAATAACTTATATACTATTCAAATACATCAAGATATATAAAATTTACAGAAGTGAAAATAAAAATAAAATGAAAAGTGAGTGGAGAGTTTCCTTACAAAGATTGATGAATGAAAATAAGGAATCAAGAACAAGAGCACTAGTCCTAACAACCACCAATCAACACCCAAGCTTCCAACCTTTAACCCAAATCTTTTAACCATTTTTCACCTTGCTTTTCCCTTGAAAATACCTTAAAAGCTCAGTAGTAAATAGATCTATAATTTCTCTTCATTGCATGATGTCAAAAATATGTTAGAAATCAAAATAACTAGATTTTGAGCTCACCATTTGGAACAAATCATTAAACCACAACTACAAATCTATAAACAAAAGTTTTTACACATTATTAGGACTCTAATAAGAGTGTTTTTCCATAAAAATTATAGGTCTAAAATGGTTATAGAAAAGTTTGCATAAATTATAAGAAAACTTTATTTTTAAAGGGTTTTGGTGCAAGAATGATACAAGGCTTTTTGCACATTTAGTTTTACCTTACAAAATGACTTTTAAAATTTTTTTATGGTGTTTGTGGAGCTGTTTTTGGTCGTTCACATAGAGAGAAAAAAAGTGATTCGTTGTGTTTTAGTGTGCAAAACAACAAGTATTCAAAAATATCAACAAAGTGGAGTCAAAGTTATCGTGAGTGACAACAAGACGTAGAGAAATACAAGTAAACCTTTTAGGAAAAAGATTACCTCGTAAACTCGTGCAATGTGATATTTGTGAGACCGGGAAGTGATTTCCCGAGTCGTACCCCAACGAGGGTGACCTAGAGACAGCTTCAGTGGGAATTATTGATACAGAGATTTTAAAGACTTAGATAATGGGGTTTATGGTTGGAAAAAGATTGTGTTGGTTTTATGGTACGATTAAATTAACGCCAAATAGAGGAAAACATCAAATAGACAAGAAGGAAGAAAATATTTAAAAATAGACCTAAAGGTAAGACAAAAGGTTCAAATTGGTAAAACTAGGGAAATCCTAAAATTACTACGGGAATCAAAAATAGGTATCGGGAATCCTAAAATACAAAGTAAACAAATAACGTGACGTTTATTCTAAATAAACGTCAACGTACAAATAAAAACGCGAAATTATTGCTATGCAAATCCTACGGGCCTACAAATAATTTTCTAACGCACTAAAAGACAAAAGAAAATTTTGGAAAAAAAAAGAAAATTAATTATTTAATAAAAATCCTAATTATTATGAATTAATTACTTTTTAAACTAAATTAAATCAAAATAATATTAAAACTAATTAAATAAATGTGAGATTTTTCTGGAAATTAACTTAAGCTAAAACAAATCTAAGAAAAACAAAAAATTAGGAAAAAGCAGTTTGAATAAGCTGTAAAAAGCTCAAAAGCTAAATTAAGCTTAAAGGGGTACTACTACTATAAAAATAAAAAAGGGAACATGTAACAATGAGAAGTCCCTAGGGCAGTTGGTTTGTGGTGTTGTGGTGTGTCTGTGTGAGGCTAGAGGTCAGGGGTTCGACCCTGCCTTTTTGCACAAAATTTATTTTTTTTCTTTCTTTTCTTGTTTCTTTCTTTTGCTGATGTTTTACCACAACAATCAGTGTGCAAACACAAATTTGAAAACAGATTAACAAAACCTTAACAAACTCTTGAAATCAAAACAGTTTTAGAATCCAACTTTTGTTTTCAAAATCTTTGTTCTCTTTTTCTTATTGTGACTGCCAAACTAACCCGTTACCAAATAGGCTTAAACAAGCTCACCACTTAACTAACAATCACAACAGTAGTACAGAACAAAAGAAATGAAGCATAAACAACAACAAATAAACAGCAACAAGATCAAGAAAAAGCAGATTCAACAAAATGAACAACAACAGCAGCAGGTTAAAATGGGCTAAAATATAGCTTAATAATAAGCACTAGATAAGCATATGGGGAAAACTAAAAGTTAATCTATCCAGATGACCTAGGGGGCTTCATAAAACAGCAAACATTAAGACCTAACACCTACAAATGAACAATCTAAGGTCTTATGAAATTTGGCAAACACTGAGTATGCAGGGGATTTTTGGGTCAAACAGTCAGCTTCCTCATCAAATTTAAGGGACCAAATCTAGTTCAAATTCCAAATTTCTTTTTTCTATTGATTCACAAGCTGACAAGGTTTCCAAATCAACAAAGGTCTTGTATTTTCATCCAAAATTGAATCCTACAAAGTGTTTTGCAATCTGTCCCATACCAACATGTATGCAAATTTGACTTTATGAGATTTTTGAACAAGTTTGACTTAAATGGATTTAAATTGAGTCCAGATGATTACTTGATGTTTATTTAGACCAAAGCAAGCCAATTCTACTAACCTAAGCTATTTTTGAGTTGAATTCAAAGAATTGAAACACAAATTCACTCACAGTTAACCTGTGGTTGGATTTGAGTGTGAGTTTGACTATTTCTGCAAAAGTGACCAAAGCTGAGGTAAAAAAAAAGACTGATTATGGCCTAAGTGACTTAATTAAATAAAATTTAACTACAAATAACAACAACAACTAAGTTCAATTAACTAAACCAAACACCCCTGTGGAAACTGAATTGAAAGAATTTCAAAGCTAGTGACTAAATTACTAGATTTTATCAACTAATTAACCTAAATAATGATAAAACAAACTGAGATAGGCAGATAACAACAGTTATAAACAACTAGTATCAACTAACATAGATTTTGATCAAAAATTTTGAAGTAGAACCTACTTGACATCCAAGCTGTGAGAGACCAAGTACCAAGAACAAAACACAACCTAATGTTCCCCATGGAACTCTAAACCAAGTTTCATATCCAGTTCTGCTGCTGCTTCTACCCTTGCTTCTTCAAAAAAATTTTTTTTTTTTTTTATTTTTGAGTTTTCTCTTTGTATTTTTTTTTTCTGTTTTTCTTTTCTTTTCTGAGTTTCTACTTTCTTTTGTCTCAGACAACTTTAACAAACTTAAGAGACCATTTTGAGACAAATTAAGCAACACTTAAATGAAATAAGAAGAAACTTGAAATTTTGAATATGAATACGAATTGTAACAAACTTGAAAGAGACTTAAATTAAACTGAAAACTTGAGATTACAATGGTGAACTAAATCTAAAACAGAAAAGGTACAAAGGAAAAAGATGCCCTTCCAGGGCCTGTACAATAATGGGACCCTCATTGTATACTAAAAATGTGGTTATGGTAGCCAATTGCTTCTCTTGTGCTTGGCTTCTCTGAATTAAGGCAACAAAACAATCCTTGACTCTGGCGAATGAATCCCAAACCGTTAATTGCCTTGAAAACAATCCTAGCCTTGATAACTCATTGTTGGCGGA
Organism: Artemisia annua; assembly: GCA_014162995.1. Classification (NCBI taxonomy): domain Eukaryota; kingdom Viridiplantae; phylum Streptophyta; class Magnoliopsida; order Asterales; family Asteraceae; genus Artemisia; species Artemisia annua. Next base: position 223,520 of record LBNU01003379.1, read on the forward strand.
AAATAGCTATTGTGAGTTTCGGACTGCGCAGGGGTGGATTGGTGTGTGTAGGTACCGTTTTGGAGAGGTTAGTGGGGTGGGAGAATGTGATGGGATACTTTTGAGGAGAGTGGAGTATGGTGGTGGTGATGGTCGGGGTGTCGGGTTGCTTTACCAGTGTGAAAGAGGAGGGGTGAGGAAAGAAAGGGAAAGCAGTGTTTGATACCTTTTGACCCTGGTTTATAAAAAACGTGGTTGTCGGCTGGTTGGGCCTAAGTTTTGGGCTTGGTGGTTTAATTTAAGAGGGTAGTTGTTGGGTTTAGGATTCTAGTGGTCTTAGTAATAGCTTTAGGATTTATCGGCCCCAAGGACTTTTTCTTGTAATTTCAGAAATCTTGAGGGACCCCGAACCTCGTCTCCAAGTTTCCCAAACTTCAACCCAAGGGCTAATTTTTGCCAAAGTCTTGAATTCCCAAGGCCTCTTGTCGCTTTGCTTCCAATTATAACTGTTCCGGGGACACCATTCTTGCTGACTTCCAAACCTGTAGGCCAAACACTTGTACAATCTCCAAACTTATCACCCTAAGGAGGTCAAATTGCCAAGTGTCATACCAACCCGAACGGACCATGATTGAGTATTTCCAAAAGTTTTAATCCCACGCGACCGTTTTGACAATCCTTTCAAAGGGGGTTCAGGGACTAAATTCCGACAACAATCTTGAAACTTTTCACCCCCCAAAAGGACGCAAAATATGACAACTTTTGATTTTCCAAGGAGCCTTTTATGACTTTTCCTTACAAATTAAATGGGCTAGGGACTGATTTTGACAAGTTTTGACAAAGTTTGAGGGAGCTGAAACTGCCAATTATGCAAACTTTGTACGATTTTCATTTGTTTTTAATCATTTTGCATCTAAAACATATAAAACACGATCTTTGGGATATTTTCAGTATTTTGTTGTATTTCCGAGTGTTTTAACGTGTTTTGGCAGTTAAAATACGATAAAAATGATGAGTATTTACACACTCATCAAAAAGAAATATGAAGTTGATCTAAGATTTGCATGTATGTGTGAGTTGATTTGATGTTAATATAGATAGTGGTAGACATAGGAAGAAAAATTAGGACACATGGATGTCAAGTGAACAATAACATGACAAAACATCTCACACCACATGTTGGTGTCATTAGATGTGTTTAGTGGAGAGTGAGTGAGTAGTTTTGTTATAACTTTGAGCTATGGGGCGTAGTTTGATCCCGGTAATTGCAAAAGTAAAGTTTTTAAGACGCTTAACGTAAAATTAGGAGATGTAAAAATACAAACCTTAAAAAAATGTTAAAACTTATTAACATAACCTATTTAAGTATTTTAGATGAGTGGTAAGTTCATCGAAGGGTTTAAACATCGTTAAAACTGAAACCGGGAGTTGAAAACGCGTTTGGTGACACCGGTTCATGATAAAAGTGACGTAAACTATAAAAAATGAAACGATAAGTATAAAGTCACATGTAAATATGAGAATAGGTTAAAATACATAAAACATGTAAAATTTTCATAGTCTAGGGTTGATTCACGTTGTTAAAACCATAAAACGTAAATTTAAATCGCGTAAAACGTAAAGGTGCAAGGTTTACGTAAAATTGGAAAAAGTAAAAAGTGACTTTTAAAATAGGATTGTAAGGAACCAAGGATGCGTAAAAAGTATAGACTAGACGTAGTCTAGTCGCTGTTGAATTTATTGAACATATGCAGATAACTTCCGACGAAGTTAATTAAAAAAAAGAATAGTTAAATAATAAAAATATTAAAATTAGTGACATGAAATTTTACAAAATGTCACAGAGGTTGTACGGTAGGTTTATGATCTTCTTCCATGAGGATTTTATGTGTGCAGAAGGTCGAGTCGATCCCTTTGATGTCGGCTATACTCCATGCTATAACCCCTTTGTATTTCTTTAAAACTTCTAGGAGTTTACCTTTTTGTTCTTTATCTAGGGAGGAGTTTATGATGACTGGAAGTTGATCCTCTCCTTGGAGGAAAGTGTATTCAAGGTTGCTTGGGAGTTCCTTGAGCTCCAACGTGGGTGGTTCGATGATGGAAGGTTTGAGTTTGTTTTCCGGTTTACGAAGCTCAAGTTGTTCGGTTTCTTGCCTGGGATAGAAGGAGACTGCATTAACATCCGTAGTCTTCTCCTTCTCTGAGATAGGTACGAGAGATTCATCTCTCAACCAACCAGCCTCCACCTGCTCATCTATACAATTGTCAATCACATCAGAGAGCTCATCGACTTCACCGATAAAGTAAAGCCGGTTATCTGCTTCGAGAGAAAGGTTCATTGTGTACTTGATGTCAAAGGTTAGGTTGTCGTCTCCTACTCGTAAGGTTAGTTTGCCGTCATGAACATCAATAACAGCTCGAGCAGTTGCGAGGAATGGTCTTCCTAGGATGATGGGTATGAGGTCGTCTTCTTCCATTTCAAGGATGACGAATTCGACTAGAANGAGAGAAAGGTTCATTGTGTACTTGATGTCAAAGGTTAGGTTGTCGTCTCCTACTCGTAAGGTTAGTTTGCCGTCATGAACATCAATAACAGCTCGAGCAGTTGCGAGGAATGGTCTTCCTAGGATGATGGGTATGAGGTCGTCTTCTTCCATTTCAAGGATGACGAATTCGACTAGAAATTTGAACTTCCCTACCTTAACGAGCACATTTTCACATATTCCTAGGGGGTATTTGACCGATCTATCAGCCAGTTGGATGTTCATACGGGTTGGTTTCAGTCCTGAATACCCTAATTTGAGGAACCTGGAATGTGGCATGAGATTGATACTTGCCCCTAAGTCGGCTAAAGCGTTCTTGATCGATAGGGATCCTATGGAATAGGGCAGGGTGAAACTACCTGGATCGTCCACTTTCTTTGGTAGCCCCCGCTGAGTCACCACAGAACATTCTTCCCCTAGGGTCGCAAGACCTTCGAGTTTCTTTCTGTTTGTAAGCAGCTTCTTGAAGTATGTACTATATTTGGGCATATGGTAACATGCATCAAGAAGGGGTATGGTGACAACAGAGTCCTTTAGATATGACAAGAATCTCTTATTGTCGTTTTCAGCCTTCTGATTCTTGAGACGGGATGGATATGGGACTTTAGCGGGTTATTTAGTTGGCGCAGGTGAAGAAAGAGTCACCTGAGGAGGTTGTTTAGGGGCTTCATTGTTCACGTCACCCTCCTCATCATGAGGTGTGTCGGGTTCCGCGACAGTTCGTGGGGTTGGGTAAGGTGGATCCTTAGTAGTTGTGCCGGCACGAGTGGTAATGGCGAGTAGAGGATCTATTTGATCTGCTGGAGGTTTGCTAAAGCTGTCAAGAATGGCGTCGAACTCTGCGAATTTGGTCCTTATGTCATTATGTTGGCTTGTGAATAGGCTGTCGAGGCCTTTTAATTGCAGATCTTTTTCAAACATGAAGTGTCCAAGGTCATCCTCAAAAGTTCTTCTAACCTTGTAGTCAAGATGTTCTCCCCCGCCCTCATTTTTTTCAAGATTCCCCCAAGGGGCAATATCGTTGTTTTGATAAAAAGTTAAGAGGGAAGGATCATCAAAGATGTCATGACTTGACAAACATGGTTGTTCGGTGGTGGTATTCTCCTCGCATTCCTCAACTTCATGCGGACCGCCACATTGATCACAGATCAGGTATGGGTTAGATAGCTGTTTGGTCATTTGCGACTTGTCCAGATAGGCCGTTTGATCCCTTAACCTATTCAACCGGCTAACAATGGGAGATGTTTCTATGGTTTTGGAAATGCTCATGATCGAATCAGGTTCATCCCAAGTATCGTCTTGATCATTCGCATATTCCTCAATTCTGTTCCATGCTTCCTCGGCACTTAAGTTAGCTATCCTACCTTTTGGCGAGTTATTGATTCCCCTTTGGTCATTTTTTGAGTCACTGTCGTAGAAGATTTGGACAAGGAACCAAAGTTCAATGCCATGATGGGGGACTCGTCTAATTAGATCCTTGAATCTAATCCAAGACTCGTAGATATGCTCAGCTGGTTCTACTTGGAAACGGAGGATTCCATCTCTCAACATAGAGGTTCTTCCTATGGGGAAGAATTTCTCGTAAAATTTCGAGATAAGCTGCTCCCATGTGAAGATGGATTCGGGAGGAAGTTTGTTATACCAATCCTTGGCTTTTTCATAAAGGGTGAAAGGGAAGAATCATAGCCGAGAGGTATCTCTAGTGGCCCCGTCCGTATGGAGGGTGTCTACTATTTTCAGGAAGTCCTTGATGTGTTGATTGGATCTTCAGTTTTCAATCCGTGAAATTTGCATACATTTTGGACGAGCCAAATATCCGTTTCACACAAGATCTCATCCGTGATTTCATTTGGAAAAACAATCGCATTGGAGAAACCACGAGGCGTGGGGGATGAGTAGTCTTTGAGGGTTTTAGGAACAAGATTCTCGAGAACCTCCTCATCCTGAGTAGAATGAGGACTAGGGGGTATCGAATGAGGGTTGGATTCTTCCTCATAGAGGGCATCATCGAAGGCGATGGCAATGCCGGATGGTTCGGGTGATGTAAAGAGTCGTGTTATCCTCCGCATTTCCCTGTCAGGTTCTGCATAAGGTGAGACAAGGTCTCTTAGTGCGCTGCGGCTTCTAGTAATCCTAAGAGTGGAGGGATCTTCGTTTACCATGATGGCCAAGGAAGATACGAGCAAAAAGGGTGGGGAAGAAGAAGATAGACCTAATAAAATAAAAATTCTACCTAAACAATAACTATTCCCCGGCAGCGGCGCCAAAAACTTGATGCGTGGTTTTGTGACCTTACAACAGGTTTTACCTCTCGAGGGATCTCAAGAGGCTTACAACCCCACCAGGCAGTGTACCTGACCGATGTAGTATAGGATAGTGGTAAGTACGGGGGATTGATCATTCTCTCACAGGGAATAGTATTCGTTAGGATAGAAAAACTACTCTAATAGGTCTAAGGGTGAAGGAATATTCTTTTTGTATTTTTATATTTTTATGAAAGCAAGTTAAAATCTCGGTTTTGAAGGAGTGGGTGGAATTAGTTGCTAGTCAACTAACCCAAGATTACTACTATTGCAAAAGAAAAAAAAAATAACTAAACTATTTGGTTGTGAAAACAATATGGAGAAAAGTGTGTTTACTTAGACTTCATTACTCCTTAACTATCTTTTACCGGTTAATTGATATGTATGTTACTTGTGTGGATGAAGGGTGTATTCCTAATAACTCATGGAGTGGCATACATATCTCTCCAATTCTATGAGCTCTTATCTCCTCCTATGCCATGCACGGCACAACCATAGGGATTGTAAACAGTGGCTCATGCGTTAAATACTACCTTAATAGCCTAGTATGCCTTGGCTACATGTTTCCCAAGACGTTCAAGCACGTTACCATAAAGGAGGTTGGCCAGTTTTCTTGAGCCTAACATTGATGGAACAATCATCCCAACAAACAACAACACATCAATTAACCAGTAATTAATAGTTAGGTTTCATTAGATCTAAGCAAACACAAGAGAATTTAGCCAAGCATGTTAATTAAAAGACAAGTAAAAGAGATAATCAACCAATACATAGACATATTGATTGAATTAAAGTGAAGACTTATCTTTAATTAAGCATGAGGGTTCCAAGGGTTGGAAACCCTAAAAAGTACAGAAAATTCGTCTAGGGTTTGGTGCCAAAAGTTCTCCACAAAGTTCCACTTAATTAATGAAAAATAGAAAACTATATATAGATTTTACATTCTGACGGCGTCAGGTTATTGGGTCTGACGCCGTCAGCTCGCCGCCATTAGGTTTCTCGGATGGCCTAGATCCACTTATGACGCCGTCACCTTCTATTTCCTTCTGGGCCGTCACTCTTTAAATTATAACCTGACGGCCTACCACCAATAACACCTGACGGCGTCAGGTGTAAAATTCCCAAATCTTTCTAGCCCGTCATTTGTAAAATGGTTTCCACTCCTTTGTCAATGTTTGCTGACGGCGTCACCTTGTGACTCTGACGCCATCAGGTAGTAATTCCTGCTTCTTTTGAGACTTTGTCGTTTTCTTCACTTTTATGCTCCAAAAACGTCCAAATATGCATGTTTTCGAGAATTCTTCTCAAAAGTACCTAAAATGACAAAAGGAACGATTTAGGGCAATATTTGATCACATTTATACGAATTAAGGCTTAAATGACCCCTTAAAAGCGTAACACTTTTCGTCTCATCAAGAATATTCGTCACGACTAACCAACTAAATGATTTAGAATTGTTTTGATATTGAAATCGTACAACTGATCATATCTCAGCTCTCACTTCATTTGCCTCTGCCTGATTCTGCTTCAAGAAATCGTACAACTGATCATATGTAACATCATGCAAATTCTTCGTCTGATAAACAATGGTGACGTATCTTCCCCATTCTAGTTGTAGCTCATTCAGAAAGACTGTGTTGTTAGCAATGTTTGTCTGAGTGAGGTTGTGCCTTGACAAATCATTCATGATCTTGCAGAATCTGAGATAATACGACTCTATGGATTCACCAGGAATTGAAGTGAACTTGCGAAGTTCCTTAAGCAACTGTGTTTCCATTTCTTGTTTCCCGATATCCGTTCCATACATAAGCTTCTTAACTCTTTCCCAGACTGCATGAGCACTTTCTTCACTATCCACTGTAGCATAAGTCGATTCTGGTAGACCAAGAACAACAAGGTGAAATGCTTGATCATCAGCAATGATTTGTTGTCGATCTTCTTCGGTGTAGTCAGTCTCATTCTGAAGTCTGTGGAAAGGTGGTACTGGGGGGGTTCCATTCGGATCACCAGGGTCTAGTATTTCTCTTGGTTTGAAAGGACCGTGCAAAACAGAATTAACAAGGAGTGTTCCATTTGTTTTGCTCTTAAGATAGCGTAACATTCTACTAGCCCATTGTGAATAACCACCCTTTGAAAGCATGGGAGGTCGGTTTTCAGCACCGGCGGCATGAATATCTTGTTGAGTTGCAATGATGATTCGATTCAAAGTGAAAAGTCGTGAAAAGTTGTTGTTGGATCTTTAGGATGAACTTAGGTTGTTGTTGTAGATTAGGTTTGATTTGTGAAACGTCGTTGGTTGATACGGTTGTTCTTAGTGAGTTTGAGTTTTCCCTCCAAAAATCGAATTTGAAATTTTTCTTACCCAAAATTTGAAAATCACTATGGAATGCAGTTCTAAGGTTGCACGAAAAATTTGAGTTTTAAAAATTTTGACGCCAAATTTTATCGAAAAAATTTGAATTTTTGGTCAAAATTTTCAACATTAAACCAAAATTTAAATCTCGCGTAAAAATTGAACGTTTAATCTCCTGCAGAAAATAATTTTCTTTTTTTTTTTTTACAAACTCACTAAGATCGTACTCGCTGGGTGGAAGGTTTGTTACTCGCTATCAAAGTCTCCAAACTCGCAAACAAAGAAGGAACGTTGATACTTTCTAACACTTAGATACTCGCTAACACTTGTTGATACTCGCTAACACCTTGATACTCGCTAACACTTGTTGATACTCGCTAAGCAGAAAAATTTGAGCAGCGTATGGACTTTGATACTCGCTAAGAATTAAACCTTACTCGCAATGGATAAGGTCAATAAGGCATACTCGCCACTCTTAGGTGATACTCGCTAAATAAAAATCAATACTCGCTAGATCTTATCCCTTACTCGCTAACAGAAGCCCATACTCGCTAAGCAAAACTTGATACTCGCAATACTTTTTCAGATCACACCCATACTCGCTAAACCCTAATTCCCATACTCGCTAAAACCCAAAAAACTTTTTAAGCTATACGAATTTTTGATGCAAGAACGAGTAATGTTTGATCCTAAACGAGTATAAATGATTCAAAACACCAAAAAACCATTAACTTTTAATCAAATGAACCTTGCTTGCTAAAGAAGAAACCTAACGAGTTGAATAAAACCCAAACGACCCAAAAACCTATCCAAACGAGCCAAAAACCAATCAAAACTAAATCAAAATCAACCTAAATCTATCCCTTGGCGATTGATACCACTTGTATGACCACGGATACAACTTATTTCACAACTTATCTAGCTTATTCTAGAGAGAGAAATAGAGAGTAGAGAGAGAGAGAATGGAGAGACATCATGTAAAAATATGAACTATGTGTGTGTTATTCAAATGATGAAACTCACCTCACAAATGAGGCTTACAATACATTATATAGTGCTTACAAGTCTAGGGCTTTTGATATTACATGTTTGGCCCTTAGACTTTCTAGTTTATGATAACTGAACATATAACTTATGAAACTACTTTCTAACGCAACCTATTACAAGATTCAAGAATATAATGACCGACACTTCATAATATAAAAATATAATGCTAACATGAAGAAACTAACATTGTCCTTAATTGGGAAAAATGTCACTTTATGGTTATGGAGGGAATCGTGTTAGGACATAAAATCTCTGGAAAGGGTATAGAAGTTGATAAAACTAAAATTGATGTAATTGCCAAATTACCTTACCCTACTAATGTAAAAGGTGTTAGGAGTTTCTTAGGGCATGCTGGATTTTGTCGTAGGTTCATTAAAGATTTTTCAATGATATCTAGGCCTATGACCCAACTATTATTGAAAGATGCGAAGTTTGATTTTCCTGATGATTGCAAAAAGGCATTTAATATACTTAAAGAAAAACTTACTCCTGCACCTATTATAATTTCGCCAGATTGGAATCTACCTTTTGAACTTATGTGTGATGATAGTGATTATGCTGTAGGGGCAGTACTGGGTCAAAAGATCGAAAAGAAATTCAAACCAATTTATTATGCTAGAAAAACCCTAAATAATGCCCAAGAACATTATACCACTACTGAAAAGGAACTTCTAGCAGTAGTTTTTGCATTCGATAAATTTCGTTCATATCTTATATTGTTGAAAACTTTGGTTTACACTGATCATTCTGCTTTGAAGTATTTGTTTAATAAACAGGATGCTAAGCCAAGGCTTATTAGGTGGGTTTTATTGCTCCAAGGATTTGATATTGATATAAAAGATAAAAAGGGAGCCGAAAATCTAGCTGCTGACAAGTTGTCTAGATTAGAAAACCCCAATATGGAAACCCTTGACGTAAAAGAAATAATTGATGAATTTCCTGATGAACACCTTATGATAATAAGAGTAAAAGGTGAGGATGATAGACAATGGTATGCTGATTATGTCAACTTTATTGTTGGTAAGGAAATTCCAAAAGGGCTAACATCTGATGAGAAGAGAGCATTTCTAGCTCTTGCTAGTAATATATTTGGCATGTACCTTATGCCTTTAAAATATTTCCTGACAATATTATACGAAGATGCGTAAATGGTGATGATATTCAAGCAATATTGGCACACTGTCATTCGGGACCGACATGGGGACATCATGGTGCCATTATTACAAGAAGGAAAATCCTTGACGCTGGATTTTATTGGCTCCATATCCTCGAGGATGCAAAGAACTATATAAAGGGATGTGATGCATGTCAACGATCCGGGAATATTACATCAAGAAACGAAATGCCACAAAATTATATCCAGGTATGTGAAGTTTTTGATATATGGGGATTAGACTTCATGAGACCGTTTCCCGACTCTAAAGGAAATAAGTATATTCTAGTAGCCGTTGACTACGTATCGAAATGGGTCGAAGCACAAACACTACCAACAAATGATAGCAAGGTAGTGCTAAAATTTTTGCAAGCTTTGTTCGCTAGATTTGAAGTTCCTAAAGCTTTGATTAGTGATAGGGGCACACACTTTTGTAATCACCACCTAGGAAAAGCTTTGTAACAATATGTAGTTTATTATAGGATTTCAACGGCATACCATCCCCAATCCAATGGGCAAACTGAGGTTACCAATCGGGCTATCAAACTCATTCTTGAGAGAACAATTGGATACAATCCAAAAGGATGGGCAGATAAATTAAATGACGCCTTATGGGCATTTCATACCGCTTACAAGACGCTGACGGGATGCACACCATTCCGCCTTGTGTACGGAAAGCATGCCACCTACCGGTCGAAATTGAACACGGGGCAAATTGGGCTCTAAAACAATGTAACATGGATATGAAGACTGACGCTAAAAATCGTTTCATGAAGAAGTATTATGATGCAAAACAGGTTTTGCCTCTCGAGGCATCTCAAGAGGCTTACAACCCCACCAGGCAGTGTACCTGACCGATGTAGTATAGGATAGTGGTAAGTACGGGGGATTGATCGTTTTCTCACAGGGAATAGTGTTCGTTAGGACAGAAAAACTACTCTAATAGGTCTAAGGGTGAAGGAAGATTCTTTTGGAATTTTTATATTTTTAGGAAAGCAAGTAAAATCTCGGTTTTGAAGGAGTGGGCGGAATTAGTTCCTAGTCAACTTACCCAAAATTACTACAATTGAAAATAAAATAAAATAACTAAACTATTTGGTTGTGAAAACAATATGGAGAAAAGTTATGTTTACTTAGACTTCATTACTCCCTAACTATCTTTTACCGGTTAATTGATATGTATGTTACTTGTGTGGATGAAGGGTGTATTCCTAATAACTCATGGAGTGGCATACATATCTCTCCAATTCTATGAGCTCTTATCTCCTCCTATGCCATGCACGGCACAACCATAGGGATTGTAAACAGTGGCTCATGCGTTAAATACTACCTTAATAGCCTAGTATGCCTTGGCTACATGTTTCCCAAGACGTTCAAGCACGTTACCATAAAGGAGGTTGGCCAGTTTTCTTGAGCCTAACATTGATGGAACAATCATCCCAACAAACAACAACACATCAATTAACCAATAATCAATAGTTAGGTTTCATTAGATCTAAGCAAACACAAGAAGAATTTAGCTACACATGTTAATTAAACGACAAGCAAAAGAGATAATCAACCAACACATAGACATATTGATTGAATTGAAGTGGAGACTTATCTTTAATTAAGCATGAGGGTTCCAAGGGTTGGAAACCCTAAAAAGTACATAAAATTCGTCTAGGGTTTGGTGCCAAAAGTTCTCCACAAAGTTCAACACTTATGAATGAAAAATAGAAAACAATATATAGACTTTTACACTCTGACGGCGTCAGGTTATAGGGTCTAACGCCATCAGCCCGCTGCCATAAGGTTTCTCGGATGGCCTAGATCCACTTCTGACGCCGTCACCCGTTAATTCCTTCTGGGCCGTCACTCTTTAAAACATAACCTGGCGGCCTACACCTATTAACGCCTGACGTCGTCAGGTGTAAATCTCCAAATTCTTTCTGGCCCGTCATTTGTAAATTGATTTCCACTCCTTTGTCAATGTTTGCTGACGGCGTCACCTTGTGACTCTGACGCCGTCAGGTAGTAATTCCAGCTTCTTTTGAGACTTTGTCGTTTTCTTCACTTTTATGCTCCAAAAAAGTCCAAATATGCATGTTTTCCAGAATTCTTCTCAAAAGTACCTAAAATGACAAAAGGAACGATTTAGGGCAATATTTGATTACATTTATACGAATTAGGGCTTAAATGACCCCCTAAAAGCGTAACACTTTTCGTCTCATCAGTGACTAGAGGTAACTGAAATTTTTTTTTTTGGATTATTTAGTCACTTATAATTTGGGACGTGTGATGGATACAAATAAGTTTGAAACATTAGTCACACTATATAGATACATATGTGACAAATATATGTCACACCTTTGAATAGTGTGACCAAAATCCATATATGGTCACATGAAGTAATTGTGTATGTGGCTAAATTATATAGTCAAGTTTGTCACACATTATTTAAACGTGATTGCTATTCTTTACTGAATATTTAGCCATGACAATTGAAAAGTAAGTTTGAAGTGTTAGTCACGATATGCATTTAAAATTGACAAATATATGTCACACACTTGAAGAGTGTGACCAAATGTCAAATATGGTCACACTAAACCATAGACATACATGATTAAGTGTAACCAAAATTCGATACATATGGTCACGTAAGTTAATATGCGTGTCTAAAGTCTAGTGTGTGTTTGCTTGCCACAACCTAATGTGTATAGTCACATTTAATTGTAGCATGATCATGTGACTATAGGGTTTACAATAGTCACACCATATCACAAATGTGTATCTAAATTATGTTTATTGCCACATTATAAGGGTATTATATGTGACCAAAACATTAAAAATAGTCACATTGTGAAATATTTATGTGACAATTATTTATAGCAAAATGTGAACTCAGTTATCATTAACCTTGATATTAGTCACATTGATTGTTTGTGTGACTAAATTCAAGAAGTTATATTATAACAACCCACAAACACCCATTACTATCATTCCCATTACAAATACCTATAGTAGGTATTTCACAGGTAAATTTTTGCTTTTTATATACATAATTACTTGCATGACTCACTAGATCTGCTCACGTATCTACACAAGCCAAATAACTCAACACTCACATCCTATAAACCCCAGGTATGTCAAGCATAAACTCATAACAACACCATAATAAGTAATACACCAATCTAAAACACTAAACATAACACAAAAAACTAATAAACCATAAACTAAAACATAAGTAGGATTATGTGCTTATCTGAACCTATATGCTTAGTTAAACTAGTAAGAATGCGTTCAAGGCTTAAGTAAGAGTATCTTTAGGTATATTAGGATATATTTGGAACTTAGTAATAGTTATTAGATACCTTTAGGACACTAAACTACAACAATTTTTCCTAAACCCGAGGAAGTTTTTAGTACCTCTGCCATCCTCCATAACCATATGTGCTAAGGTAGGTATAATTATTGCCTGCTTAACTGCTAAATGATTTACAGTATTTCCTTTACAGTATTTCCTTGAGAAGATAGAAAAAGGTCATAATAATAATAACTTAGATAATCAACCTGACTATAGTATGTTAAGAGAGAATTTACAAGAAAACCGTTTTAAAATAGCTAAAATACAGAAAAACCAAATGAAACATCACCATAAAATAGCTTTTGCCCGCTTTAGGATTTGCACTTTAGAGAAGATAATAGATAATGACGAGGAAAACTTAGAAAACACTAACACATGGAATTAGGTAATTAGGAAACTTTATAAAACTTAGGTAAATAAATAACCCTAGGAGACATGCCTTAGAATAGTTAGAGCCTTTGGGATAAGTAGAATAGGAAATAAATAAAATAAGTTAGTATTTAGAAACTACCTGGTACCCCTCAATTAGGATAGATTAGAATAACTAGATTTAGGATTACCCTTCACCTTAGAAAACCCTTAAGAAAACCCTTACCCTTAACCTTTACCCTTAACCCTTACCCTTAACCCTCACCCTCAACCCTTAGCCCTAACCTACCCCGATGTCTTAGGTAAATAGAATCTCTAAACTGTTTTAAATTTCTCTTACTCTAACCCTTTTCAACTTTTTTCCCTTTACCGATGGTGAGAATTCTCATTCTTCACCATAGAGATCCGAATTCTTTCTCCTCTAATCTCTAAACCTTCACTCTTTTCCATGGCTTTTATAAGCTACCTTCGTTCTAGTTAGAGATCTACCCCTAAATATTCCATATGCGAATATATGATCCTCATATACAAGCATATTCCTCTTAGATTACTATGATACCCGAGCTAGTTTTCCCCAATCCCCTTTAGTAAACCCCAAAACCTTAGTTAGGATTTCCATACTTGAGGTTAGATAGACCATTAGGATTTAGACCATTAGGACTTAGACCTTTAAGATTAGAACACCCTAGGATTAGAAAACCTTAGACCTTTAGGATTAGAACACCCTAGGATTTAAAAAACCTTAGACAATTAGGATTAGAAACCAAAAACCCCTACCCCAATAGACCTAGGATAAGACTTTAGGATTAGAATATAGATTAGGAAAAACCTAGGATTAGATAACCCTCACCCTAAGCCTTTAGAACCTTAGTTTAGGATAGACACACTTACCCCATAGGAATAAGTAGATTTAGGTCATAGATTACCCATACCTAGCCCTTAGGATAACCATACTTATACACTTGAGGCTTTTAGATTATACCTTAGGATTTGACAATTTTTAGAATACCCATTAGGAAATTTCACTTAGGAGACACTATGGATAGTGCCTTAGCTGGTTTCAAATCCCCAGGAATAGTGATACTCATAATAATAGTAATAATGGTAATAATAGACAACCTAAAACAAAAGCGAAAACCCAAAACAACACCTAAAAATAAGGATATACCTAGTCAACCCTTAGGAAAGAAAACACTTAAACCTAATCCCTCTTTAGAAACCTCTACCTCAATGGAACCAAACACCTCACCCTTAGAAATTAGGATTAGTTAGAAGAACCTTAGGGGGAAAACAAAACTCTCGGAAAGATATCTAGTAAATCTAAAACTCCGATAGGATATTCTCCTTCAGGTATCCTATACTCTTACTCTTCCGTTTAATCTCATCTTTTCATTTCTCTCCTTCTACCGTTTAAATCTTTTCCTCTCACTTCTTCCTACTCTTCCATTTAAAAACCCATTTTCCCGCCTTTTTCCCCACTCCACAAATTAAAACCATACTTTTCCATTTTACCCACTCCTATACTTTTCCCCACTCAACCCACTCCAAACTTCTTTTCCATTTCCATTTCCCCTACTTTACCCATTCATCCTTTTTCCTTTTTCACTCCACTCCACTACCATAAATCCTTCACTCCATTTCCCTTCATTTTTAACTCTCCGTCATTTTACACACTATTTTTCTTCTCTCTATATTCTCTCCCTACCTCATCCTGCAATGCTCTATTAGTTAGAACTTGCATTTCTCGTCATAACGCAAGTTTCTATTAGTTAGAACTTGTAAGAATATCTACATCGAACTGTAATCCTCATTATGTTGGACTACGATATTAAATCTCGCTATGCAAGAAATTGTAAAAATGAGATCTTCTACGTCCGTCATTCTAGTCTTAACATGGGAGTCTACTATGTGACAAGTTGCTAAACCGGAGAACATTAGAACTTGTCCGTACTCTCTATCATGACTAGAACTTGTCTCTATCATGACTAGAACTTGTCTCTACTTGACTAGAATATTCCTCTACCGCTTCTAGAACTTGTCTTCTCTGATATAACCACTATCAGATTGAAAACTTGTCTCTAAAATTTCCTTACCATATATCCTTAAATATGGTAAAACTCTCTTCATTTTCCACCAATATTACTTAAGGATGATTTATAATGACTATCCTCTTAAAATGAACTAGGATGCTCCTACATTTTAATGAGAAAGTTATAAGTCAAATAGGTTAAGAGTTTATATGCTCTTGTTTTCAAATATTGGGACGCCTTTATTTGCAAATAATGAGATATAAAAACCTAAGTATCTGGTATCTATACAAGCAATTCTTACTCCTCTTGTGCAAAATCTTCTTCCTTTTCACATCATTTTCCTCGATAATCCTCTTCTTTTCTCTACTTTCTCGACTATTTCTCTCCCCTACTCCTATAATCATCAAAATCTCGGGGCGAGATTTTCTCTAAGGGGGTAAGACTATAACAACCCACAAACACCCATTACTATCATTCCCATTACAAATACCTATAGTAGGTATTTCACATGTAAATTTTTGCTTTTTATATACATAATTACTTGCATGACTCACTAGACCTGCTCACGTATCTACACAAGCCAAATAACTCAACACTCACATCCTATAAACCCCAGGTATGTCAAGCATAAACTCATAACAACACCATAATAAGTAATACACCAATCTAAAACACTAAACATAACACAAAACCCTAATAAACCATAAACTAAAACTTAAGTAGGATTATGTGCTTATCTAAACCTATATGCTTAGTTAAACTAGTAAGAATGCGTTCAAGGCTTAAGTAAGAGTATCTTTAGATATATTAGGATATATTAGGAACTTAGGAATAGTTATTAGATACCTTTAGGACACTAACTTAGGCACAAAACCATAGGATAAACCCTAGTGTCTCACTAAACCCACTTAGGTCATTTAGGTTATAAAACTAGGTTAAACCTTCCCAACACTCCCCCATAGGTTACCCACACTAAGTATAAACCCTTTAGGTCTTAGGATTAGTCATTAAGCACATTTAGGAACTTAAGTTAGGCACTAAACCCTAGGTAAAACCTTAAACACATAATAAGTAGAAACTAGGTCTAAAACTTAACTAAAACTTAGTAAAACCTAAACATAAGCACTTTAAACACCTCAACCTAGCACCCTAACACCTTATTCATACCCAAGCACACACCCTAACACCTCTAAGCACACACACAAGTAGGTGCATCACCTACTTGGCTAATCCACCACTAATCACCACTAATCCAACCTAAACCTCCCCTAATCCACCAATAAACCACCCCTAATCACCCCTAATCACCCTAAACCACCCTTAAACACCCTAAGCAGCTTACAAGCACCTCCAAGCACCTAAGCAAGGAGGTTTGTAAGCTACTTGTCACCTCCTTTCCGCTAAACCGCCTCTACGGCATCACCACCACCACATACTCCCTAAACCGCCATAGCAGCCCCCTAGCTACTCCTCTAGCTCTTCCTTGTCATCTCTAGCTCGTCCTTGTCACCCCTCCCTCCTCCTTACACGTTAGAAAACATCCATGTTAAGTATACTTGGCCACCACTCCTTTCGACCCTATAAATACCCGCGAACCATGCATCATTCTAAACCATCCCACACTTCTTCTTCCACCTCAAATTTCTGTACCTAGTAGTAGTTTAGAGATCATAGAAGAGCTAAGAGTCGAACTAGGAGGACCTTGCATGGTATCGAGTCTCATTTCTAGTCACAAAACCCTAAAACCCTCGTAAAAACCCTACCCCTAGTTCTAACCTACGTAAACCCCCCCCCCCCTAGTCAAGTAAGTCTTACTTTTAGTTAATATAGCTTTAGTATAGTCTTAGGATAGATTTAGGATGCCTTAGATAGTTTAGATAACTTTGCATGAGCCGAGAACCATTCTACTTGCTAGTTTACGTTTTAAATTAGGTCATACACTAGTTAAATATAACTTAGATAACTTAAAATAAGTAAAACATAGGCTAGAAAACTTAAATACTAGATAAAATACAAGTTACATGCATATTAGGACTAGTTTTGCAATAGTTTACATGCATAGGGGTATATATCGTAAATTCCTGAAATTATAAAGTCTAGGGACTGTTTTTGAACTTTCCTAGAAGTTATAAGTAGTAAAGATTAGTTATGCATAATATTAAAACCCTAGGATAGATAATAACATAAGTATAAACTAAAAGGACTAAAAACGTAAATAGTATAAGTTAAAGGTCTAAAATGGTAAATATAGAAAACTTAGGAGTCTTAGGTTAATATAGAAGTCTAGGGACTAGTTGTGTCTAATATAGATAGTTATTAGTATAAGTAATATAGTAATATAAAACTTAGGGTAGAAAACGTAAATATATAAACTATAAGGGTTAAAAGTGAAAATATCATATAAGTATAAAACCTAAATAAAGTTAGAAGCATAACACAATACTAGGGAGCTTCATGCGAGGAGTACTATGTGAATATTTCGTTTTTGACGAGTTTGTTGTGTTTACGAATTAAAGTGCCCTGACTCCTCGAACGATTATTGCATATATTTCTGAGATATGATGGCCCGAACGGTGATATGATTATAACTAAACCCTAATAACAACATAACTCAATAATAAGGAGCTTTATGTGAGGATTATTAACTTCTGAATTATGATGGCCCGAACAGTATTATGTTGATAACATAATACAATAGTAGGGAGCTTCATGTGAGGAGTCATATACTTCTGAATTACAATGGCTTGAACGGTGTTATGTTATATCTAAAAACATTAACAAAAAACATGATAACTAAAAGCTTGACATACATACAAAACCAACAACAACACACTAGGATACGTGAGTAAGGCGGTCTAGTTCCCGAGTCACTATTTGCATTACTTAGATTACTCTACACCCAGGTGAGTCTTCATAGCCTTACATCTTTTTAAACTTTCAAACTAAATGCTTTTATAAACCCTGTAAGGGGGATACATGCTAAATGCTTTACTTAAAACCGAATACAAGTCTTTTTCTTTGGTTGTTTGCACGAGTAAACTAACTGCCACCACTACATAAACAAAATTCATGAATCTAATCGTTTGGAAGGTTTTATCCAATCGAACGCGAATATAGTTGATAGATCTATTGGAGTTTGACAACTCCCGTTGGTATTAACACCCCACTAGGTGGTACCAATAAGTACTATATTTGAATCCACTCAAGGTATAACTTTGGCAAGTTATCCTTCTATCCCCTCATGTTGGGTCTGCAGCCCACATGACCCGGATCGTTAAGGTGTGATTCATGAGCTTAGTGCAACCTACTAAACTCCTGATAATTGTGCATGCATCACAATTATCACAAAAACTTGCATTTTCCCAGATGGGTGTAACAACTGAACCCAGGGAACTTGTATTCACTGAGCCCTAAACCTATGATTCTCACTCAACACTTAGTGTTGACTTTTTAAGCATGTATTCTAGGTTAATTACTTCTATGGAGCTATGGCGGAAGGAGGTACTGAACTCGGAAGACTTCTCATGGTTATCATTCAAACACCACCAACCTAACTCTTAGATTTTTGGGACCTCAACAAAATAAAAGTATATTTTTCATAATTAAAACTCTGATAATTATGAATGATAACTAATTTTTCAAAATGTCTCTTTTCGAGTCGTTTTCTATTACTGTATCTGTGATTCTATGAAGTAATACCCTAAACAATTTATCCGCTGCGATCAGTGAAAAATGGGGGTGTTACATATATATGGTCACATGAAGTATTTATTTAGGTGTCTAAATCATAGAGTCATATTTTGTCACACATTATTTAAGTGTAGTCACACTTCGATACATATGGTCACACATTTCTGACAACTTATGTAATTTTGAGGGGTTAGATATGGATTTTATAGTCTCTCTAGTTTGAGTCTAATTTTATATTTCACTGCATGAATTGAGTTCAGACTATTAGTCATGACTCTTCATTTGCCCCATTACAATGCTCCTAGTTATACTTAGAACTGCTAACTATAATTAGATGGTGTGATCATTGTGCATATGTTATGGCTTGTGTTTCCTTTGTTTCTAGACTAACATTTTGCCGGAAAGGCAAAGAAAAAGGTGTTTGGATTGGAATTTGGGTGAATGCTAGTAACTCAGAACTTAAGGCTGCTTGGCATAACTTAATGCTGCTAGGCATAAATTAATGTTGTTAGGCATAAATCAAGCTTAATGAATAGATGAAAAATTGATTAAACTTTTTATTGATTATAACAATATGTATATGATAATTTTTTCATATTTTTTTGGTTTAATAAGAAAGTTAAAATTCATATAATAATAAACCAAAAAAAAAAAAAAAAATCCCATAACAAATTAAAAGTAAATTAAAAAGGTTCATACATAAAAAGTTAACAATTAAATTTCGGAGATTTCTCCGGATCAAAAGCCAAATGTACATTATCGTAGTCAATGGCGTCGAATCTCTCTTCCTCACTCAAAAATCCAACATCAGCCGCATCCTCTTCCACTGAACCAACCCGCGGCTTTGATCGCTTGTATTCCTTCTCATCTTTCACAATTTGAAGCAAACTTGCTTTGCGTGCTGCCTTGTTTCTTCGAGAACTCCACGACTCATGCCACTCTTTAATGTTAAACACCTTCTCTTCCTTACATGCATAAAATAAAGATTTATCAATCAATACTATATATTAAGAGAATCAAATATATGTATAAATCAAATTAATCCTTATACATGGTTACATTAGTTTGAACAATTTTTTTTATTGAACATATATGACTTAAGCATACCTTTTTCTAATGCATTAACACTTGAACTTTCTCCTTCAAAATGTGGTTTCCTGAAATCAAATAAGCATTAGATGATAAATTTACAGAAGTTGTGTCATGCAATGTGGTTTGAATGTTTACTTACTTTGAGTGCTTCTTCTTGAATGAAACGGACCTTGTTCTTTTCTTGTTTCCAGCCATTTTCTTAAAAGATTAATTGTTTAAAAAGTGTTTGTTGAATTTAGATTCATGGAAGCTAAGTGGCCTTAAAAAGAGATGCATGAACATCAAAACGCCTATGGTAGTCTTAGCTATTAGGGAATTTTGAAAGTCTAAACATTAGATTATTGCAATTTACCAAGTTTAACGTCACATTAGCATGTGAAATGCACTAATTACTCGTGCCTAATTGTAATCATTTTAATTTTACACATTAAATGCTCCTAAACATTCTTTAATTTTATTTTTAAACTTTAAATGGTAATAAGCATTGTAAGTGGTTTCAAATGTTAGAAAGTATAGAGTTTGTAAGAATAAACATAATAAAGAATAGTATAAAAGAAAGTGATTATAATGATGAATTGAGTTTTTTTCAAACCTTGTTACAATAAAAATAGTTAACCAATGTAAAATACAAAGTGATTACATGTATACAAAACTTTTTTTTAGTAGTAAAATATATGTGTGACCGTCTATCGATTTACAACCAACACGTTGGCGAATCTAAAATAGATTGACTGGAACATTAAAATGATTTTGTGTGAGCGCCTATCGATTAAAAACCATGTTTGCGATGATAATAGACCTTCAAGTACTTCTTTCCATGTAGATTTTTCCAAAGTATATGAACATAGCTTAAAGACCCGTTGACACCAGGTAGATGCATTGAATAGCATAGGTATGCAGTTAACGTCAAACACTTGAGAAATCCATGTTCAGTTCATGGGCAGCACGCTAAATATAAAGAAAAAAAAAAGTAAGTTGTTGATAAGAGTTTATGTAATAAATTGTAAACATGGTATAAAACGAAAAAAAGTGTTGAGTGCATTTAGCGGCTGTAATAGATAGAAAAGCAAAAATTTGCCGTGTCATGAGGTCTTTATTATTATTATTATTATTATTATTATTATTATTGTTATTATTATTATTATTATTATTATTATTATTATTATTATATTATATTATATTATATTATATTATATTATATTATATTATATTATATTATATTATTATTTATTTATTATTATTATTATTATTATTATTATTATTATTATTATTATATTAATTTTATTATTATTAATATTATTTTTATTATTATATTATTTATTATTTAATAAATAATAATATTATTATTTTATTATTATTAATATTTTATTATTATTATTATTATTTTATTTTTTATTTATTATTGTTTTATTATTATTATTATTATTATTATTATTATTATTATTATTATTATTATTATTATTATTATTATTATTATTATTATTATTATTATTATTTTAACCTGGGTTCCGACTCGATATTGCGAGCCGACTAATCCCAGGGCGATTACCTTTTTTGGATAGCCCGGAGTCATCGCAGGTGAACCTCCGTGGCCACATGGGGATTAATTTTCTCCCCAAGGTTTGAACTTGGGATCTCCAAGGACTTTAACCACTTAGGAGACCAAATCCAAACCACTGGGTCATCGCATGTGGTAATTATTATTATTATTATTATTATTATTATTATTATTATTATTATTATTATTATTATTATTATTATTATTACTTTTATTATTAATAATATTTAATTATTATTAATATTATTATTATATTATTTATTATTTAATAAATAATAATATTATTATTTTATTAATAATATTTATATTTTATTATTATTTTATTATTTTATTATTTATTATTTATTTATTATTTTTATTATTATTATTATTATTATTATTATTATTATTATTATTATTATTATTATTATTATTATTATTATTATTATTATTATTATTGAATTATATTACATTGCGAGTCAACCAAACACAATGACACATTTCATCAATTACAATTCCAACAAATTATAATTACAACACATTCTAATTCTTTGAATTACAATTTTTTCAAATAACCCGAATAAAAAGGAGAAGGATGTATGGAAATGAAAAAATCGTACAAAATTGTACGAAAATGTAATAACGTTTCATAACGTTTTAATATGGAGGAAAATGTTCAGAAAAGCTTAGAACATATGAAAACGAGCGAAAATTGCGGAAAACGTTCAAAATGGATGAAATCGGTCGAACACGGTCATAATCGGTCGTAGTCGGTCTAAAACGGTCTAAATCCGTCGAAATCTGTCGAAAATTGTCAACGACGATCGAAAACTAGCGAAATCGATCAAAATCGATTGTAAACGGTCAAAAATGTACGAAAAACATTACAAATGGATGAAAACGTAAAAAAAAATACAAAACGTATAAAAATGTTGTATAGTATTTGTCTTAGTTTACAAAATCCAATGCACATGACCCATGACCCATGTTAATTACCCATTGTCGATCACCAATCGTATTTTTATTGGTCGATAACATGACATTATACGCCAGTACAACCCAATGCACATGACCCATTACCCATGTTAATTACCCATTATCAACAGTCATGGATGTGTCGTAACATGACATTCTAAGCAACTATAACCCAATGCATATGACCCATATGATGTCAGATACGAATTATTGAATGTGACCAGTGATAATCTAATGCATATGACCCATGACCCATGTGAATTAGCCATTATCACCGGTCATGGATGGGTTGCACCGGCTTGGTAGGTGTATAGTTATAGTGTGAATCTTGTATGAATAGTATTTGAAGTTATTAAAGGCGGTCATGCATGGGTTACACCGGCTTGGTAGGTATATACCGTTTGTCACAGACACTAAGAAGCAAGTATGCAGGGACCTCCCGATCATGTTATCCGGGATCGAGAAAGTTTGAACTCGGCTTGAGCTGGACTCGAAAAGCTCGATTTATTTGTAAAGGTGTGTTTTCTTACACAAATAAAAATTGAAATATAACCTAATAATCGAATTCGGTTCACCTTCGGCTCGAAAATCTAGATACATTCATAAATAACTATTTACACTTAGTACGCTTACATACAAAATATATTAAAAAAAACGTATGCTATATCACTTACAAGCTCGAAAACTCAACAATAACTCGAGTCGAACTTTTATAAGGTTGAGCTCAACTCATTAAACATTTAACTTCATTTGATAGGCTTGAGCTTGAATACTCCATCTCAAATTTTAACTTTTCCCCAACCCGCCTAAAATTTTCCCCAAATTTAAATTGTCCCTCCACCCAAATATTTCATTGACCCGCCCATGTTTTTCAACAATCCATCCCAAATATATATCCACAAAAACTAGATATGGTCTTCTTATATCTCCTCAACGCTCTCCTCACCAACGCCACCGCTCGCACCACCACCACACTCATACCAAGACCACCGCTAAAGCCCGATCCAATGACATGTTTGGCGGTCCAGTCCGGCTTGGTAGCATAAATGTTTCGATAAATGTTTCGATTCCTGGATTTGGGGTCTCAATTATAATGGCGGTGATGGTTGGGACTGATAATATATAGCAGTGGCGGTATTCAGCTCACTATGAGAAATTAGCATTGAATTTAGAAGGATACGGTGTTCCAATTGTGGTGGCTAATGTTTCGAGAATTGACTG
The DNA here is from genome assembly GCA_014162995.1 of Artemisia annua. Taxonomy (NCBI): domain Eukaryota; kingdom Viridiplantae; phylum Streptophyta; class Magnoliopsida; order Asterales; family Asteraceae; genus Artemisia; species Artemisia annua. The sequence continues at coordinate 247,158 of LBNU01003379.1, forward strand.
GCTGAGGAATGCCGCCGGTTTGGTTGATCCTAATTACTGGCGCGGAACACTCCAACCTCGCCATGTTCTTGATTGGTACTTTACTTTTACATGGTTATTGAGCTACATGGTTCAAGCTCCTTGATTTTGATTCCACTAAAGCTATATGTAATGTGTGCAGATATTTAAATCGGGTTGATGAGGCTGTCAATGAAGCTTTGAAACAATCTCAAGGTTCATATACCGCCTTGCTATCTTATAATGACAAGATTTTTTGTGAATACCTGAGTACACACTTATGATGCCTTCAGGCATCTTTATCTGGTGCCTATCTTAGTCCTTAATTTATTAATACATCATCAGGTTGCAAAACAACTCGAAATATCTTTCATGACATGTTACTGATGCGCGTGATGTGTCATTGCGGTTTAGCAGTATTAATGCCTACTCAAGTTTTAAATTTATATTTAGCCGACTTATCAATAACACAAACACTTAACGAGCAGTGTACCTGGTCAGTATAAATATAATGGTAAGTAGAGTGTCGATCACTAAGAGTGGAACTGATGAGGCGAAAAGTGTTACGCTTTTAGGGGGTCATTTAATCCCTAAATCGTTATTTTATGATCAAATATTGTCTTAAATCGTTACTTTTGTCATTTTAGGTACTTTCGGGAGGAATTCTGCAAAACATTGCATTTTGGATGTTTTTGGAGCATAAAAGTGAAGACAACGACAAAGTCTCAAATCAAGCTGAAATTCCTACCTGACAGCGTCAGGAGTTACAACCTGATGCCGTCACTTGATGTAGCCTATCGTAATTTCCCCGAATAATAATATGCTAAAACCTATGATTTTCGAAATCATCACGTAAATTAATAACCATTTACCTAGGAACGCTCACACACAACCCTTGATAGTCTAAGAATTGGTAATTCATTTTTTTAAACTTTTAACGTTTAATATATATAACGTTTAACGTGTATATATATATTTCGTCATTTAATCACTCGCGTTCAAACGAATTCCCGAGCTCACGAAACTTTCCACTAACACTCGATAAATATTTTTGAACTCAACACGACACTCAAACCTCGGTAAATGGGCCTACACGACCCATTAGGCCTTAGCCCACTCCCTTTGTTCACTTAACACACCAAACGGACCGTTTTTATATTTTTCTTTTCTTTCTCTTTCGCTGAGCCCAGCCCACAAAACCCACAAGCCCACCCAAACTCTTATTAACATTTTCATATATAACCTCCTTAACACCCATTTACTTTTCCTCGTTTTCTCCTGATGCGCATGGATTGCAACACGCACTACGTTTTACCTCTCGAGGGATCTCGAGAAGCTTGCAATCCCCACCAGGCAGTGTACCTGACCGATGTAGTATAGTGTAGTGGCAAGTACCGGGGGATTGATCGTTCTCTCGCAGGGAATAGTGTTCGTTAGG
>LBNU01003379.1:254869-265692 GCA_014162995.1 Artemisia annua
ATATATATATATATATATATATATATATATATATATATATATATATATATATATATATATATATATATATATATATATATATATATATATATATAACTTTTAACAATTAACACATTCTCCGAAACAACCGTCATATTCATCTTCTATCAACCTTCGAAATTCGTTCAAGTCACATCCGTATGACTCCGACGTATATCGTCACACTTCGTTTTCTATACTAATATATATACAATATATATAAAGCTTAAACGACGATATCATTTTTCCACAACGTTACTTTTATCACCCATCTACTCATCGACGATCGATCACATACTCACAAGTTATATTTATATATAACCTTGATTTTGAATGTTAAACATTAAAACAAACACGAGATTTCTTAATAACCGGTCATAGCGATTCAACTAGACTTAGACTATCAAGCACTGAGCCTTGCCATATATATATTATCTAGGTTGTGTGTTGAAGACGTTTCCCTCTATCGTTTGAGTTACGATACCTATTATCACTACTGAGCAACCCAGGTGAGTTCATAGCCCACTCTTAACTTTTTAAACCCTTTTTGTGGGGAGATACATGCTTTAAACCGAACACAAGCTTTTTAGTATGCTATGCCTGCTGTTATTATTGCTTCAGTAACTATCGCCAAAAGTCCCTCGATCATGAACCTTAATCACTTGCGAGTGAATGTGAATAATAGTGAATAGATCTATTCGGGACTGACAATCCCCGTTTGAGTCTGCTAGGATGAGCCACTCAAGCGCACTTTATTTAAACAACTCATAGGTTACTGGCAAATACCTATCCTGGGGGCATTATATACTTTACATCATACTTGATGCCTGTCAATCGTTCCGTGTCATGAGTTTAATGCAATACTTAACCTGGTTATTAACTGAATAATCAACTTGATTTTTAACTTGTTTAATTGTAGTTCGAATACAATTAATGCTTATACCTTGTGTTCAACTTTTAAACTTAAACCTATGGACTTCACTCAACTTTTAGTTGAGTTTTAGCATGTATCTCAGGAAACTAAGCTGGACTCAAGACACGGAGTAGGGCAAAAAACCTGGCATGGGTGTAAAATAAATGTTTTATCATTCGCTTTTAAATAAAACAATTACGCCATGTGTTGACAAACAATGAAACCTCTTGTATTTTCGAATACTTGATCTTTTGAATGATAAACGTATCTTTTTCAAAATGCCTCATCGAGTCATTTTCTATGATTATGACTAAGATCCACTACGTAATACCCAATAAAGTCTTCCTTTGTTAACGTTAAATTTTTGGGGGAGGTTACACTTGAAGACAAAGGAGTTGGATTTTGACATTACCAGACGCCCTGAAGAAGAGTTGAGAAGTTTACACCTGACGGCGTCAGGTGTTAGATGGTCTAGGCCGTCAGGTGTAACATTAAAGAGAGACGGCCCAGAAGGTTATAGAGGCTGACGGCGTCTAAAGTGGATCTAGGTGATCCGACAACCCTAGACACGGCGGGTTAACGGCGTCAGGACTTATAACCTGAAACCATCAGAATGTATTCTCTATATATATTTTAGGATCTTCTTTCATTAAAGTGTGCAACTTTTGGGAGAACTTTAGGGATAAGCCCTAGGTCGAATTTACTGCCTTTTTCAAGGGTTTTTCACCCTTGTTTCATCCATGCTTAATTAAAGATAAGTCTTCCATCAAATCATTCAATATGTCTATGTGTTGTTTGATTATATCTTATGTTTGTCTTTACATTAACATGCTAGGCTAGGTTTCTCTTGTGTTTGCTTAGATCTAATGAAACCTAGCTATTGATTACTTGTTGTTGGTTTGTTATTAATTGTTGTGGGTGGGTGATATCGAGGTTAGGCTTAAGAAAACTGGCTAACTTTCAATTGGTGACTTGCTTGAACATCTTAAGAAACATGAATCGGATGTGTACTATGATTATTTGGTTGTATTTAATGCATAAGTAATTACTAGTGATTTCATGGTTTGGATACTAAACGTGTCACTATAGAATGAAGTTTGCGCTTATAGAGTTAGGGAAGATCGTACACGGCCCTACGAATGGTATTAAGGAATACAACCTGTCATCCACACAATTGTAACAAACTAATTAACAGGTAAAAGATATCTAGGGAGTAGTGAAATCTAAGTAAACACACTTTTCTCCATATAAGTTTCACAACCATTTGCTTTCTTGTTATTTTATTTTCTTTGCATTTGTAGTTATTTGGGTTAGTTGGCTAGCACCTAATTCCGCCCACTCTTCCAATACCCGAGAATTTTACTTGCTTTCCATAAAATATAAAAATACAAAAAGAATCATCTCTCACCCTTAGACCTAATTAGAGTAGTTTTCAATCCTAAAGACACTATTCCCCGAGAGAATGATCAATCCCCCGGTACTTGCCACTTCACTATAATACATCGGTCAGGTACACTGCCTGGTGGGGATTGCAAGCTTCTCAAGATCCCTTGAGAAGTAAAACCTATTGCAAGGTTGCAAAACCTACGTATCAAGTTTTTGGCGCCGCTGCTGGGGAATAGTTATTGTTTAGGTTGAATTTTATTCAATGTTGCAAAAATCAGCAACTCGGCCTTGTAATCGGAGATTACAAGGTGCACGGCCTTTCAGCTTGTTTATTTTTACAAGGTAATCGGCTTTGTAATCGGTTATTAATCGCTACAAGGCCCTTGACCGCCTCACTACCGACTCACGATTTTTACAACATTGATTTTATTTTTATTTAGGTCTACTCATTAGATTCCTCTCTAGTGAGATTTTTATTTTATTTTCCTAGGTTTTCTTTAGTCTATCTTTTTTCTTCGTTCCTTTGTTCATAACCATTACCATCCGCCATCATGGAAGGTGGTAATATTCTTGATCCCAACAACCCACCACAACAAAACATACCACAACCCAACCAACCTCCTAGAACCCGTAATTTAGGAGAGTACTCCCGTCCTAGCCACCAAGGCTATCGAAACACCATTGAGCTCACTCAAGGAGCCAATGTGTCTCCCTTGCGATCTGACACCATCCGGTTGGTGCAAAGCGGATGTGCATTCCATGGACTTCGTTCTGAAGATCCAAATCAACATAGACCTTGATGTTACCACTCGAGAGACGACCCGAGAGACGACCCGATTGTATCTCTTCCAATTCTCTCTGCGAGACCAAGCTAGTCAATGGCTAGAACGTCTACCCGCAGGATCCATCACCTCTTGGGATGATCTCACCACTCGCTTCCTTGCTCAATTTTTCCCACCGGGGAGAACCACCAAGTTAAGGAATGAAATCTTGATGTTCCAACAACGTAAAGGGGAAAGCCTCTACGAGGCATGGACTCGATTCAAGGACTTACTTCAAAAAGTCCCTCACCATGGCATAGATCTTTGGCTCCAAGTCTAAATCTTCTATGACCATATCAATATCCCCACGAAGCAAACCATTGACCAAGCGGCCTGTGGTAAGCTACGTGATCTAAGTGCGGAACAATCATGGGAACTCATAGAAGATCTTGCTCTCTATGACAACAAAAGTTGGAATGATCCTCGTGATTTGAACAAAACAGTCAAGGCAATATCTTTGCCTTCGAATAATTCAATCACTCCCGACCGTAGGATCATGGTACTTGAGGACCAAGTCAAGTTTCTCATGAAATCTTACGAGGCTCGTAAACCTTCAAGCCAAGTGAATAAAATCACATCTTCATGTAAGTATTGTAGTGGTCCCCATGACATCGTGATTGCATGGAACTCCCCGAACAAGCTTTTGCGGACTACGCATCCTCGTGTACCGACGGAGCAGGAGAAAAGTGGTACACTTTCAAGCCCGAGCCGAACCCTTACGGTGATTCTTACAACCCCTCTTGGAAAAGTCACCCAAAATTTAGGTGGAAACAAAACCAAAACACGGCCCAATACAACTCTTCCAATCCACCTAATCGTTTTCAACAAAACGTTTCATCCTCAAACTATGCTTTCAACAACAATCCTTCCAATAACTATGGTAGTACCAATAATTTCGAAAGATTTATGTCTAATTTTATGGCATCTCAAGACGCTCGTATAGCCAAGTTTGAATCCGATTTCAAAAAAAGACAAAGCGAGATGACCAATAAGATTGACACCCTGTTAAAAGTTCTCAATGACCGAGAAATGGGAGCACTCCTAAGCGACACGGTCAAGAACCCGAAACTAAATGTTAACGCCATCTCTTTGGTTTCGTCTCCTAGCTCTTGCCCACAATACTATTCGGTCAATGCCATGAGCACATGTTTCAAGCAAACCCAAATTCCTCAAAGAGACCACGAAAGTAGGATATCCAACATTAAATTGGTCAATAACATGGTTGAAACGCCGCCCACTCAAAACCTTGACGAAGAATTCAAGGAGCTCCACCTTGAATGTCCGGTTATTGATGTTTTGGCACATGCTCCTTACTATAATGTCCTCTTGGAAAAATATGAGAAGAAGCTCAAGTTAGGTGACAAAGGGACCGCCTTCGTTCAAAACAAGTTACCTAAGAAATTAGATGACCCGGGGTTATTTGTCCTACCTTGCAACATCGGTAATTTGGAGGTTTATGATACATTAGCCGATCTTGGATCAAGCCTTAACTTACTTCCACTACCTCTTTACACCTCCCTCAAACTAAGAAAGCTAGAAGAAACAGAAGTAGTAATAGGCTTGGCGGATGGAACTGTGGCATACCCGGTTAGTACACATTGGAAAATTAACTATTTTAGCCGATTTTCACGTCCTTGACATGGTTAGCGACTCTACATGCCCTTTATTGATAGGAAGAGGATTTCTAGCTACCGCAAGTGCTATGATTGATTGTAAGGGATCTAAAATAGCGATAGAAGAAGGAGAAACTTGGTCGGTATATGATGTTAAGAAACACGCGTATGACAACTATGACGAATGATGCGTGGGTTTTGCAACCTTCACAATAGGTTTTACCTCTCAAGGGATCTTGAGAAGCTTACAACCCCCACCAGGCAGTGTACCTGACCGATGTAGTATAGTGAAGTGGCAATTACCGGGGGATTGATCATTCTCTCGGGGAATAGTGTCGTTAGGATTGAAAACTACTCTAGTTTAGGTCTAAGCGTTGAGGGATGATTCTTTTTGTATTTTTATATTTTATGAAAGCAAGTAAAATCTCGGGTATTTGGAAGAGTAGGCAGAATTAGTTGCTAATCAACTAACCCAAATATCTACTATTGCAAATAAAATAAAATGACAAGAAAATAAAAGTGGTTGTGAAACTAATATGGAGATGATGAGACGAAAAGTGTTACACTTTTAGGGGGTCATTTAAGCCCTAATTTGTATAAATGTGATCAAATATTACCCTAAATCGTTCCTTTTGTAATTTTAGGTACTTTTGAGAGGAATTCTGGAAAACATGCATATTCGGACGTTTTTGGAGCATAAAAGTGATGAAAACGACAAAGTCTCAAAGAAGCAGGATTTAAAACCTGACGGCGTCAGGAGTCACAAGGTGACGCCGTCAGTAAGGATGACAAAAGAGTGGAATTCAATTATCAAACGACAGGCCAGAAAGATTTCAAGAATTTACACCTGACGGCGTCAGGTGTTAGAAGATGTAGGCCGTCACGTGTTAAGTTAAAGAGAGACGGCCCAGAGAGTTTTACAAGCTGACCACATCCCTAATGGCGGCGAGCTGACGGCGTCAGGCCCTATAAGCTGACGCCGTCCGAACATATTTTCTATATATATTTTCCAAATTTTCATTCATTATGTGTGGAACTTTGTGGAGAACTTTTAGGGCAAACCCTAAAGACGAATTTTCTGTGACTTTTAGGGTCTCCAACCCATGGAACCCTAGTGCTTAATTAAAGATAAGTCTTCACTTTAATTCAATCAATATGTCTATGTGTTGGTTGTCTATCTATCTTGCTTATCTTTCAATTAACATGAGTAGCTAAATTCTCTAGTGTTTGCTTAGATCTAATGAAACCTAACTATTAATTATTGGTTAATTGGTGTGTGTTGTTGTTTGTTGGGATGATTGTTTCATCGATGTTAGGCTCAAGAAAACTGGCCAACCTCCTTTATGGTAACGTGCTTGAACGTCTTGGGAAACATGTAGTCGAGGCATACTAGGCTATTAAGGTAGTATTTAACGCATGAGCCACTGTTTACAATCCCTATGGTTGTGCCGTGCATGGCATAGGAGGAGATAAGAGCTCATAGAATTGGAGAGATATGTATGCCACTCCACGAGTTATTAGGAATACACCCTTCATCCACACAAGTAACACACATATCAATTAACCGGTAAAAGATAGTTAGGGAGTAATGAAATCTAGGTAAATACAATTTTCTCCATATTGTTTTCACAACCACAATAGTTTAGATATTTATTTTATTTTAATTTGCAAAAGTAGTAAACTTGGGTTAGTTGACTAGCAACTAATTCCGCCCTTCCTCTAAAAACCGAGATTTTACTTGCTTTCTAAAAAATATAAAAATACAAAAAGAATCTTCCTTCCACCCTTAGACCTATTAGAGTAGCTTTTCTATCCTAACGAACACTATTCCCGGTGAGAGAACGAGCAATCCCCCGTACTTACCACTATCCTATACTACATCGGTCAGATACACTGCCTGGTGGGGTTGTAAGCCTCTTGAGATCCCTCGAGAGGTAAAACCTGTTGTAAGGTTACAAAACCACGCATCAAGTTTTTGGCGCTGCTGCAGGGAATAGTTATTGTTTAGGTAGAATTTTTATTTTATTAGGTCTACTCACTAGATTCCTTTCTAGCGAGATTTTTATTTTATTTTCTAGGATTTTCTTTAGTCTATCTTTTTCTTCGTGTTTTTGTTTGTAATCTTTACCATCCGCCATCATGGAAGGTGGTAACATCCTTGATCCCAACAACCCAATTCAACCAAACCACCCACCACAACCAAACCAACCTCCTAGACCCCGCACCTTAGGAGAGTATTCCCGACCTAGCCACCTTGGCTATCGAAACACCATTGAGCTCACTCAAGGAGCCAATGTCAGTCCCTTAAGATCCGACACCATCCGGTTGGTTGATGAGTGCGCAAACACTCATCATTTTTGGTCAAATCTGAAACGCAAAACATCTGAAAACACGCAAAAATGCATCAAAATGATGAAAATACCCAAGGATCGTGTTTTATGTGTCTCAAATGTAAAATGTTTAAAAACAAATGAAAAACGAGCAAAGTTTGCAGATTTGGCAGTTTCAGTCCCCCAATTTTCAAAGATTGGCAAAAATTGTCCCTAGGGTTTAAAAATGTGGAGTTTTATCATTCAAGGCCCTTGAAATGTTTTAAGTTGTCAAAAATGGTCCTTGAATGATTCTTTGGGCAAATTACAGTTTTGGTCCCTGAACTTAGGGAAAATTACAAAAATGGTCCTTGGGTATTTAAAAATGGAAAATGGCATTTTTGGTCTTTGGTCTATCAAAGTTGGCATGTTTGGTCCTCATGATTACTTTGGAAGTTGTGCAATTTCAGTCCCTAAAGATTGAGTAAATTGCATAATTGGTCCTTGTTTTTTTTTATAAACCAAACAGCCTTGTTGTTGTTTATAACCCAAGCAAATCCAACCCAAGTCCAACCTATACCAAATAAACCCACAGCCCAAACCTTTTATTTATCCCAGGCCCAAAAAGAAAAAAAACCAGCCCATTAACAAAGAGTTATAACTCCCTCCGTTAAACCCTTTCCCCGGTCAATCCTTTTGACCATCTTCTTCCCCATCCCACGTGCACAGTACACTTTCCTCACATCCTCCATACCTCCACATCATATACACCTTTTCTTGTCCCCTTGGTCTTAACAACCTTCCAGAAAGCATTTATTGTTCTTAAAATCCTCCAAGTAACCAAAGGAGCAGTTGTGGAATTTTGGCGCCAAACAATTTCAAAGGCTGAGATTGTCTTAAAGTGATCCAAGGGCTGGAAAGTGGTGGGGAAGTACTGAAGAGAGGTCACAAACCCTAATTGTCACTTATAAGAAGAAAGAGAAGATGGAGCAGGTAGAGTAGTAATTTTTAGTTAACTTTTTATGTCATTTTAATTTTAATGTTGTGAACCCTAGCTTTCATTTGTATTTCCAAGTATCTTCTCTATGTTTTAGACTCAGTTCTAGGTGTATTTTCAGAATTCTCAAGTTAATTTATGTTTAATTTTCCTCTTGATCAAATCGTATGTTATTTTGAAGTTTCAAGTTCCTTATTATTTTGTCCAACTTCATCTTAATTTATCTCAGTAGTATCCTAAAACCTTTTTAAAATTAGTTAAAGTAAAAAGAAAACATCAAACTCAGAAAAAGAAAAGAAAAAAAAAATACAAAGAAAATCAAGAAAATATAAAAAAATTTGAAGAAGACAGATGAAACAGTAGCAGCAATGGAGGTTGAACATGGTTTAGAGTCCCATGGGGGACATTAGGTTGTATTTTGGTTACTGATTCTTGGGTATCTCCTAGCTTTGGATGACAAGTAAGAGTTTGTTCATGATTTTTCCATATGTATGATCAAGTGGCTATCTTTGTTATTTTTTGTTTGTCTCTGCTTATTTACATTCCTCATAGCTTAGTATAGCTTAGGTAGCAAGTGTTAGTTTGAATTAGCCATCTGCCTCATATAAGCTTCATAAGCAGTTCATTAAAGGGTGTTTGGAATTGCTTTGATTTATTGGTTGTTGATATTTGTAGGAGTTTAGGTGGACTTTTTTAGTGTTCTTAGGTATCAATTAGTTTAATTCAACCTTTACTTTGGTCACTCTAAAAGGAAAAGTCAAAATTGTATGCATATGCCATCAACAGTCCATCTGTTGTGGAATTTGGATGTCAATTCATTAAAATCAGCTCAAAACTAGTTTAGGGTGTTCAATCTCATCTCTTTTTGGCTTATTATAACATAATTAATCAATTAGCATCAGTAAAATTTCACCAAAGTCAATTTGTGGTAAAAATCTCACAAAGTCAAATTGCATACTGTGTAAAATGGGACAAAGTTTAATCAAGTGCACTAGCTTTATTTCTGGATGAAATTAAGAGATTTTTGGTTATTTGTAAAGTATACCAGCTTGTTTTCTTTTTTGCTTATTAGTATTGTGTTTGGCTGCTGCTACTAGTTTGCTATTCTTGTTCGTGTTCTTGGTTATAATCTTGTTGTTGTTCCTGTTTATGTTTTTGTTGTTGTTTATTCTTGTTGTTGTTGCTGCATTGCTTGTTGAAGCTCATTTAAGCTTTTGAGCTCATTTGTGTGGTGTAAAAGTGTCTTGAACAAAAAATATATATATATATATATATATATATTTTTTGAAAAATCCAAGCCTTGATTTTAAATCTGATTCAATTCCTAAGTTTGAAATGAGTTTTGTTTGAGATTTGTGTGTTCAATCTGTTTTCCAGTAAGGCATTTGAGTTTGTATTTGTGTGTGTGCAAAGAAAGAAAACTAAAAAAAAAATTTGTAAAAATTTGGGGTTCATGGGAATCGAACTCAGGACCTCTTGCACACAACAGACACAACACACCACACTTAACCATTCGCACTAGGGACTTCTCATATTATTGTTTTCCCTTTTAATTTTTATAGTAGTCTTGCCTATTTAGTTCAAAAGCTTATTTCCTGCTTATTTTTGCTTATTCAAAGTACTTTTTCCAAACTTTTTATTTTTATTAGATTTGTTTTCACTTAGTTTATTTTCCAGAAAAATCTCAGAATTATTTAAATTGTTTTCGTATTAATTTTGATTTAATTTAGTTTAATTAGTATTTAATTAATAATAATTATTTAAATAGTCTAATAAATACTTTTCTTTTTCCAATAATTTTCTTTTATCATTAGGTTTGTAAAAAAGTAATTTTCATATCCGTAGGCTTTTTATTTCTCAAAACTCGCGTTTTATTTTGTACGTTAACGTAATTTTAATTTAACTTTCGCGCTTTTAGGATTTAAAACGTTTTTAGATAACTTTATCTCACGTGTTTGTTAATAATGTTCATTTGAATCATTTTTCTTTCATTTCCTTAGTTAAATCATAAAAACCTTTTTCCTGTTCATAATCACCCGATCACAAATCGTTTTTGATACAATTCACTCCTCGTCGGGACTTAAACGACCCGGGAATATTCTATACTCCTTGGATCATTGCATTGAGCCCTAAATGGCTTGACTTTTGTTGACCAAATCCTTGGTTGACTTTAGTTGACCGTTTCAGGGCCAATCAAAATTTGGCGCCGCTGCCGGGGAGGCGTGTCGCGTGTCTTGAACGTTTTGCAGTATCGTGTTTTTGAAACACTACTTGTGTATATCGTCTATCCATTGTATATTTACCATATATCGTATTTTCGTCTTTTAAAAACATAAAAAAAAAACACAAAAATATTTTCTCTTTGTTTCTAATATATATATAAGAAAAAGAAAAAGGAATACTTGTCACCAAGTATTCAACAAAAATACCAAAAAAAAATAATAATATACATCCTCCGTCTTCCGTTGAAGGAGGGCGGTTGTAAACCATTCCCAAATAATAACCTCAGAAAAATGATCGTGAGTCAATTGTTACCCGATTAGCTTTTAACGCAAAAAGGTTTCGATTGGTATACCGGTTAACAAAAAGAAAAGAAAACAAAAGAAAAAGATAAATAAATAAAAAGATTTCCAGTTTTCTCTCCTCATTGGTTTTGTTTTTCTAGTGCATGCGCACTCGTTCTTCTAGGTCTACGAGCCCATTTCGTGAGCTTGTTAAGATTCCTCGAAGACGACGTAGACGTTCTGCACCCGCAGTCGAATCCGA
>LBNU01003379.1:265797-281362 GCA_014162995.1 Artemisia annua
TTGGTTGACTTTTGTTGACTGTTTCTGGGCCAATCAAAATTTGGCGCCGCTGCTGGGGAGGCGTGTCGCGTGTCTTGAACGTTTTGCAGTATCGTGTTTTTGAAACACAACTTGTGTATATCATCTATCCTTTGTATATTTACCGTATATATATATATCGTATCTTCATCTTTCAAAAACATAAAAAACTCAAAAATATTTTCTTTTTGTTTCTAATATATATATAAGAAAAAGAAAAAGGAATACTTGTCACCAAGTATTCAACAAAAATACCAAAAAGATAATATACATCCTCCGTCTTCCGTTGAAGGAGGGCGGTTGTAAACCATTCCCAAATAATAACAACAGAAAAATGATCGTGAGTCAATTGTACCCGATTAGCTTTTAAAGCAAAAAGGTTTCGATTTGTGTACCGGTTAACAAAAAGAAAACAAAAGAAAAAGATAAATAAATAAAAAGATTTCAAGTTTTCTCTACTCATTGGTTTTGTTTTTCTAGTGCATGCGCACTCGTTCTTCTAGGTCTACGAGCCCATTTCGTGAGCTTGTTAAGATTCCTCGGAGACGACGTAGACGTTCTGCACCCGCAGTCGAATCCGAAATTCGTACTGTTTCTACCACTTCTGTCGTCATGGCAGATCTTCCTATGAGTGAGCTTCTCCAAGCACCCATCGAGGGTTACGGAGATGCCATTGTTGTTCCAGCCATCATGGCTGACAGTTTTGAGCTCAAGACCGGGTTACTGAATCTTGTGACCCAGAGTCAATTCTTTGGTTTTGAGCGGGACGATCCTCATGCTCATATTCGATGGTTTAACAAGATTACATCTACCATCAAATACAAGAATGTCCCATCTGAAGCAATAAAACTTCTTCTCTTTCCATTCTCCCTTGAGGGGCAAGCCCGGGTTTGGCTTGAAAAACAACCCCCTCATTCTATCGAAACATGGGAGGATTTAGTCAAGAAATTTGTGAATGAATTCTATCCTCCTTCCAAGACCACGAGTCTTAAAAATGAGATCATCAAGTTCACTCAGAAATTTGATGAATCATTTAGTGAGTCGTGGGATCGTTTTAAGGAATTGCTTCGCAAATGTCCTCACCATGGTTTTTCCGAGTTGATGCAACTCGATACTTTCTACAATGGTGTGAGCCAAGCTGATCAGGATTCTCTTAATGCCTCCGCGGGAGGTAATTTCCTGAGTAAGACAACGAAAGAAGCTTTAGCGATCATCGAGAACAAATCTAAGGTCCGCACCGCACGAAGCAAACCGGTTGTTTCCCAAGTAAGTGTTGGTCCTTCTTCCTCATCGCCCGTGAGTCAGTCTAGCACCGATGCTAAGATTGACAAACTCACGGAAGCCATTCAAGCTTTGGTTCTCTCCAAACAAAAGAAAGTCTCTTTTCCACAAACTTCTTCTCCTGCTGAAGTTAAAAAGGTGGAAGTCTGTGTTACCTGTGGTGGCCCCCACGCATATTACAATTGTATGGCCACCGATGGTAACCCCTTTGAAGCTAATGCGATAGCTGGTCCTTCCAATCAGGGAGGTAACCAATTCCGTCCGCCGATGGACCCGAACTATCGGCCCAACCACTACCCTGGACCTCCCGGTTTTAATCCAAATCAAAATGTTCAAAACCGTAACCAAAATTTCCAAAACCAGAACCGAATGAACCAAGGTTATCAAAACCAAGGTAATTTCAATCAAGGACATGGTTTTCACAATCAGAACCAAGGGTTTCAAAATCAAGGTTTCCAAAACCAAGGAAACTTTAACCGAAACCAAGGTCAGAGTCATTCCAATCAAGGGAATTTTCATGGACATAACCAAAATCAAGGAAATTTTCAGAACCAAGGTCCAAACAACCGAGGTCAAAATTTTCCTACTCAAACTCAAGCTATTGTTCCTACCGGACCGTCATCTGATGAGTTGTTGAAACAATTCATGAAATCCCTAGAGAAAATGAATCGGTTATTGGTCAGCCAGATTTCTGAGATCAAGAAGTCTTTAAATGATCAACCCTCGGGATCAGGACAACTTCCGAGCAACACGATCGCTAACCCGAGGGGAGATGCTAAGGCGATCACAACCAAGAGTGGTGCTTCATATGATGAACCCGCGATTCCTACTACCTCTTCTTTCTCCCCTCCAAAGGTAGTGGAACGTGAGCCTGAGGCGACGAAGGACAAAGTGCAAGTTACAAGCCCACAAAGTACAGCACACGTCCATCCTTAAGTTGTCCCAAAAACAAAACCAAAGCCGGGAGTTGTCTTTGAACCTCCAGTAACTCTGGCTAAGGACCCTAAATCCAAAACTTCTATTCCTTACCCATCACGCTTAAATGAACAAAAGCTCCGAGAAAAAGCAAGTCATCAAATGGATAAATTCTTTCAAATTTTCCAAGAATTACACTTTGACATAAGCTTCTCGGATGCTATCCTTCTGATGCCCAAGTTTGCATCCACACTCAAACACTTGTTAAGTAACAAGGAAAAGTTGTTTGAAATGGCAAAAACTCCGCTTAACGAGAACTGCTCAGCAGTTTTNTAGCGATCATCGAGAACAAATCTAAGGTCCGCACTACACGAAGCAAACCGGTTGTTTCACAAGTGAGTGTTGGTCCTTATTCCTCATCGCCCGTGAGTCAGTCTAGCACCGATGCTAAGATTGACAAACTCACGGAAGCCATTCAAGCTTTGGTTCTCTCTAACCAAAAGAAAGTCTCTTTTCCACAAACTTCTTCTCCTGCTGAAGTTAAAAAAGTGGAAGTCTGTGTTACCTGTGGTGGCCCCTACGCATATTACAATTGTATGGCCACCGATGGTAACCCCTTTGAAGCTAATGCGATAGCTGGTCCTTCCACTCATGGAACTAACCAACTTCGTCCGCCGAAGGACCCGAACTATCGTCCCAACCACTACCCTGGACCTCCCGGTTTTAACCAAAATCAAAATGTTCAAAACCGTAACCAAATTTTCCAAAACCAAAACCGAATGAACCAAGGTTATCAAAACCAAGGTAATTTCAATCAAGGTCATGGTTACCACAATCAGAACCAAGGGTTTCAAAATCAAGGTTTCCAAAACCAAGGGAACTTTAACCGAAACCAAGGTCAGGGTCATTCCAATCAAGGGAATTTTCATGGACATAACCAAAATCAAGGAAATTTTCAGAACCAAGGTCCAAACAACCGAGGTAAAAATTTTCCTACTCAAACTCAAGCTATTGTTCCTACCGGACCGTCATCTGATGAGTTGTTGAAACAATTCATGAAATCCCAAGAGGAAATGAATCGGTTATTGGTCAACCAGATTTCTGAGATCAAGAAGTCTTTAAATGATCGACCCTCGGGCTCAGGACAACTTCCGAGCAACACGATCGCTAAACCGAGGGGCGATGCTAAGGCGATCACAACCAGGAGTGGTGCTTCATATGATGAACCCGCGATTCCTACTACCTCTTCTTTCTCCCCTCCAAAGGTAGTGGAACGTGAGCCTGAGGCGACAAAGGACAAAGTGCAAGTTACAAGCCCACAAAGTACAGCACACATCCATCCTCAGGTTGTCCCAAAAACGAAACCAAAGCCGGGAGTTGTCTTTGAACCTCCAGGCTGAGGACCCTAAATCCAAAACTTCTATTCCTTACCCATCATGTTTGAATGAACAAAAGCTCCGAGAAAAAGCAAGTCATCAAATGGATAAATTATTTCAAATTTTCCAAGAATTACACTTTGACATAAGCTTCTCGGATGCTATCCTTCTGATGCCCAAGTTTGCATCCACACTCAAACACTTGTTAAGTAACAAGGAAAAGTTGTTCGAAATGGCAAAAACTCCGCTTAACGAGAACTGCTTAGCAGTTTTGTTAAAAAAGCTTCCCGAAAAGCTTGGAGACCCTGGGAAATTTCTCTTACCTTGTGTATTTCCAGGGATGGTTGAATGCTTTGTGTTTGAGGGAAGTGATTTCCTTTTGGAAGTGGTCGAAGCTTTTCTCAAAAGTGATTCAGTTCCAGATGGAATTGATAACAACGAGATTGATCTGGAGGGAGATCTTCTTCTCCTCGAGAAATTGTTGAATCAGGACAAGTCTCCTCCCCTCCCTCCCGTAGAACTTCATAATGAGGAAATCAAGTCAGTTGAGAAAACTGATGAATTTCCCGAGGTCGAGCTCAAGGAGTTGCCTCCTCATCTCAAGTACGCATTTTTGGAGGGTGATGATAAATTGCCCGTCATAATTGCTAAAGACTTGAGTGTGGAGGAAAAATCTGCTCTCATAAAGGTCTTGAAGTCACACAAGCAAGCAATTGCTTGGAAACTCTCTGACATCAAGGGTATTAACCCTGAATTTTGTACTCACAAAATTTTAATGGAGGATGACTTCAAACCGGCAGTCCAACATCATAGACGGGTAAATCCAAAAATTCATGAGGTTATCAAACAAGAGGTTTTAAAACTTCTTGATGCCGGATTGATTTATCCCATCTCAGATAGTCCTTGGGTTAGTCCCATTCACTGTGTTCCTAAAAAGGGTGGCATTACTGTTGTCACGAATGAAGATAACGAGTTGATTCCAACTCGATTGGTTACTGGGTGGCGAGTCTGCATTGACTATCGCAAATTGAATGAAGCCACCCGTAAAGACCATTTTCCTCTACCCTTCATGGACCAAATGCTTGAGAGATTGGCGGGGAATGAGTACTATTGTTTCCTCGACGGTTTCTCGGGTTATTTTCAGATCCCCATTGATCCTCAGGATCAAGAGAAAACCACCTTTACGTGCCCTTATGGAACATTTGCTTATAAACGTATGCCTTTTGGCTTATGTAATGCTCCGGGCACGTTCCAAAGGTGCATGATGGCCATATTTTCCGAAATGATCGGGAAAACAATGGAGGTCTTCATGGATGACTTCTCGGTCATTGGGGATTCGTTTGAGACATGTCTCTCCCATTTGGACACTATGTTAAAGCGGTGCGAAGACACCAATCTTTGTCTAAATTGGGAGAAGAGCCATTTTATGGTCAAAGAGGGGATTGTCCTAGGCCATAAGATTTCCAAGAACGGGATTGAGGTTGAAAGAGCTAAGGTTGATGTCATTGCCAAATTACCTCATCCCACTACCGTCAAAGGTATTAGGAGTTTTTTGGGTCATGCCGGTTTTTATCGTCGATTTATTCAAGATTTTTACAAAATCGCCCGGCCTATGACCCATCTCCTTGAGAAGGATGCTCCTTTTATCTTCTCCCCCGAGTGCATAGAAGCTTTTGAAACATTAAAGAAAAAGCTTACTGAGGCACCGATTCTTGTTGCCCCCGATTGGAACTTGACATTTGAGCTCATGTGCGATGCAAGTGATTTTGCTATCGGTGCAGTCCTGGGGCAACGCAAGACCAAACATTTTCAGCCAATACACTATGCAAGCAAAACAATGACCGAGGCTCAAACACATTACACCACTACGGAAAAAGAATTATTAGCCGTGGTGTATGCCTTTGAAAAGTTTCGGCCATACATGATCTTGACCAAATGTGTAGTGTATACGGACCACTCGGCTTTAAAATACCTCTTTGCAAAACAAGATGCAAAGCCGAGATTGCTTCGTTGGGTTCTCCTCCTACAAGAATTTGATATCATTATACGTGATAAAAAAGGAGCTGAGAACCTAGCTGCTGATCATCTGTCCCGATTAGAGAACCCACACCAGGATGTTCTCGAGAAAAAGGAAAT
The DNA here is from genome assembly GCA_014162995.1 of Artemisia annua. Lineage (NCBI taxonomy): Eukaryota > Viridiplantae > Streptophyta > Magnoliopsida > Asterales > Asteraceae > Artemisia > Artemisia annua. The sequence goes on from LBNU01003379.1 coordinate 271,524, forward strand.
AAATGAAACATTTCCTCTCGAGACATTAAATGCGGTTGCTTTTCGTGGAGATTCTACTACCCCATGGTTTGCCGATTTTGCAAATTACCATGCGGGGAACTTTGTGGTGAAAGGGATGTCGTCCCAACAGAAGAATAAGTTCTTCAAAGATGTTAAACATTATTTCTGGGACGACCCCTACTTATTCAAAATCTGTGCCGATCAAGTCATCAGGCGGTGTGTTTATGGGCAGGAAGCCACTGAAATTCTTAAGGCTTGCCATGCTGGACCCACGGGGGGCCACCATAATCCAAATTACACCGCCAAAAAGGTGTTTGATTCGGGTTTCTTTTGGCCCACAATTTATAAGGATGCCCAGGAATTAGTCAAATCCTGTGACGCTTGTCAACGTCACGGGAATATTTCACAAAAGAATGAAATGCCACAAAATGCAATTCAAGTTTGTGAAATCTTTGACATATGGGGCATCGATTTTATGGGGCCATTTCCGTCATCTCATGGAAACAAGTATATACTCGTGGCTGTTGATTATCTATCAAAATGGGTTGAGGCGAAAGCTTTACCCAGAAATGATGCCCGAGTTGTTGTTAAATTCTTGAAAGCTCTTTTTGCCCGATTCGGAACCCCACGTGCTATAATTAGTGATCGTGGTACGCATTTTTGCAATGACAAATTCGACAAAGTCATGCAAAAGTATGGTGTAACTCACCGTCTCTCTACTGCGTACCACCCTCAAACAAGTGGGCAAGTTGAAGTTTCCAATCGTGGAATTAAAAGAATTTTGGAAAGAACGGTTGGTGAAAATCGTGCATCGTGGTCGGAAAAATTAGATGATGCACTCTGGGCTTTCCGTACGGCTTACAAAACACCCATCGGGTGTACGCCTTACAAGCTTGTGTACGGGAAAGCGTGCCATCTTCCGATCGAGCTTGAGCATAAAGCCTATTGGGCCCTCAAGCATGCCAATTTCGACCTCCAAACTGCAGGCGATCATCGGAAAGTTCAAATGAATGAATTGAGTGAACTTCGTGATCAGGCCTATGAAAACTCTTTAATCTACAAGGAAAAAACAAAGAAGCTCAATGACTCAAAGATCAAAAACCGCGTTTTCAACGTTGGTGATCGAGTCCTTCTTTTTAACTCAAGATTAAAGATCTTCTCGGGTAAATTAAAAACCCGTTGGACCGGACCATTCACCATTGCTAAGGTCTATCCATATGGTACCGTCGAGTTATCTGAAAATGATGGACCTAATTTCAAAGTGAATGGGCATCGGTTGAAGCATTACTTTGGAGAGGACATACCATCCATGGTTGTCCCGGATCTCCAAACTTTCCCCAAGGACAATTGAATTCGGGGATCGAGTCAAGCTAGCGACTCGGTTAACAAAAACAGTAGCAAAGCATATGGGTTTTCACCCATATTTCTGACTTCTTTCTACTTTCTAACACCCAAGTGTGGGGGAGTGGCCGTCCCCTGCAGCTGTTTTCAATGTATGTATATAAATCTTAAAAAAAAAAAAAAAATGTGTGTATGATTGTTTGAATAATATATATAAAGTGAAAAATAAAAATTCCGCAGTTAGCTTAGAATATTGTCTTGCTTTCCNAGTGTGGGGGAGTGGCCGTCCCCTGCAGCTGTTTTCAATGTATGTATATAAATCTTAAAAAAAAAAAAAAAATGTGTGTATGATTGTTTGAATAATATATATAAAGTGAAAAATAAAAATTCCGCAGTTAGCTTAGAATATTGTCTTGCTTTCCGTTCGAAGAATCTGCATAATAGCCGGGACTTTGAATATTGAGGACAATATTCAATTCTAAGTGTGGGGGGGAAATTCTAGCGAATTTTATCACATTATATCATCTAGTACCCCCGTTTTTTGCCAAAATTTTTCAAAAATTTTTCACTTTATTTCAAAAATTTTGTGGTTATCAGTCCGCCATGTCTAACCGACAAAAGGATTGGCTAATCCAGGAGCAAACGGCTCTTGGTAAAGATACATCAAATCCGTTTACGGCTTGCAATTTGCCAAAAATTGTATGGTAATCGATTCACCATATCTTTAATTAGGGAAAAGTCGGCTAGCCCGCGAGATTATGCCTTGCGGTAAAGGCAATTGGAAAACCATAATTGGTAATCAGCTCACCAAAGATAGTAACTATGTTTTATCTAAGAGTTGGCTAGTCCAGAAGCAAACGGCTTCTGGTAATGACTAATCAAACCCGTTGAAAGCTGTTGATTTGCTCAAAATCACATGGTTATCGGTGTACCATGGTTCTTACTTGAACTAAAACATTCGGCTACTCCAGAAGTGATGGCTTTTGGTAAAGAGACTTAAAATCCATCGAGTTTTCATAAAATATTGCTAGGGACTAGCAATAGTTTAGTGTGGGGGATTGATGAGTGCGCAAACACTCATCATTTTTGGTCAAATCTGAAACGCAAAACATCTGAAAACACGCAAAAATGCATCAAAATGATGAAAATACCCAAGGATCGTGTTTTATGTGTCTCAAATGCAAAATGTTTAAAAACAAATGAAAAACGAGCAAAGTTTGCAGATTTGGCGATTCAGTCCCCCAATTTTCAAAGATTGGCAAAAATAGTCCCTAGAGTTTAAAAATGTAGATTTTTATCATTCAAGCCCTTGAAATGTTTTAATTTGTCAAAAATGGTCCTTGAATGATTCTTTGGGCAAATTACAGTTTTGGTCCCTGAACTTAGGGAAAATTACAAAAATGGTCCTTGGGTATTTAAAAATGGAAAAATGGCATTTTTGGTCTTTGGTCTATCAAAGTTGGCAAGTTTGGTCCTCATTATTACTTTGGAAGTTGTGCAATTTCAGTCCCTAAAGATTGAGTAAATTGCATAATTGGTCCTTGTTTTTTTTTATAAACCAAACGGCCTTGTTGTTGTTTATAACCCAAGCAAATCCAACCCAAGTCCAACCTATCCCAAATAAACCCACAGCCCAATCCTTTTATTTATCCCAGGCCCAAAAAGAAAAAAAACCAGCCCATTAACAAAGAGTTATAACTCCCTCCGTTAAACCCTTTCCCCGGTCAATCCTTTTGACCATCTTCTTCCCCCTCCCACGTGCACAGTACACTTTCCTCACCTCCTCCATACCTCTACATCATATACACCTTTTCTTGTACCCTTGGTCTCAACAACCTTCCAAAAAGCATTTATTGTTCTTAAAATCCTCCAAGTAACCAAAGGAGCAGTTGTGGAATTTTGGCGCCAAACAATTTCAAAGGCTGAAATTGTCTTAAAGTGATCCAAGGGCTGGAAAGTGGTGGGGAAGTACAGAAGAGGGGTCACAAACCCTAATTGTCACTTATAAGAAGAAAGAGAAGATGGAGCAGGGAGAGTAGTAATTTTTAGTTAACTTTTTATGTCATTTTTATTTTAATGTTGTGAACCCTAGCTTTCATTTGTATTTCCAAGTATCTTCTCTATGTTTTAGACTCAGTTCTAGGTGTATTTTCAGAATTCTTAAGTTAATTTAAGTTTAATTTTCCTCTTGATCAAATCGTATGTTATTTTGAAGTTTCAAGTTCCTTATTATTTTGTCCAACTTCATCTTAATTTATCTCAGTAGTATCCTAAAACCTTTTTAAAATTAGTTAAAGTAAAAAGAAAACATCAAACTCAGAAAAAGAAAAGAAAAAAAAATACAAAGAAAATCAAGAAAATATAAAAAATTTTTGAAGAAGACAGATGAAGCAGTAGAAGCAATGGAGGTTGAACATGGTTTAGAGTCCCATGGGGGACATTAGGTTGTATTTTGGTTACTGATTCTTGGGTATCTCCTAGCTTTGGATGACAAGTAAGAGTTGGTTCATGATTTTTCCATATGTATGATCAAGTGGCTATCTTTGTTATTTTTTGTTTGTCTATGCTTATTTACATTCCTCATAGCTTAGTATAGCTTAGGTAGCAAGTGTTAGTTTGAATTAGCCATCTGCCTCATATAAGCTTCATAAGCAGTTCATTAAAGGGTGTTTGGAATTGCTTTGATTTATTGGTTGTTGATATTTGTAGGAGTTTAGGTGGACTTTTTCAGTGTTCTTAGGTATCAATTAGTTTAATTCAACCTTTACTTTGGTCACTCTAAAAGGAAAAGTCAAAATTGTATGCATATGCCATCAACAGTCCATCTGTTGTGGAATTTGGATGTCAATTCATTAAAATCAGCTCAAAACTAGTTTAGGGTGTTCAATCTCATCTCTTTTAGGCTTATTATAACATAATTAATCAATTAGCATCAGTAAAATTTCACCAAAGTCAATTTGTGGTAAAAATCTCACAAAGTCAAATTGCATACTATGTAAAATGGGACAAAGTTTAATCAAGTGCACTAGCTTTATTTCTGGATGAAATTAAGAGATTTTTGGTTATTTGTAAAGTATACCAGCTTGTTTTCTCAAATCAAAAAGAAACTTGAAATTTGAAACATTGTTGAGCACTTAAATTTGATTTGGCAGTTGACTGTTTGCTCAAAAAGTGTCCTGTATCCAGATTTTTATCAATTTTCTTTTGATCATTAATTGGTTAATTCTTGACCAATTGGTGTGATTCTTGTTGCTTTGTATTCCACCCTAGGTAGTATTTAGGACTGGGCTTTTAGATTTCCTTTTAGTGCTTTTTATACTGCTTATTTTGCCCCTTACTTTGGCTTTTTTTTTCTGTGACTGCTGCTGATGTGTTTTTGTTCTTGAACAAATTGAGCTTGTTTGATTCCTGGATTTGTTTGATCCTGTTTGATCTTGTTGTTATTGTTGCTTGTTGTTGTTTACATTGTTGTTTTCATTGTGTTTGTCCAAGCTTTGTGCTTATTCAAGCTCATTTGAGCTTATTTGTTTTTTTTAGCTTAGTAGAATTGTGTTTGGCTGCTGCTACTAGTTTGCTATTCTTGTTCGTGTTCTTGGTTATACTCTTGTTGTTGTTCCTGTTTATGTTTTGTTGATTATTCTTGTTGTTGTTGCTGCATTGCTTGTTGAAGCTCATTTAAGCTTTTGAGCTCAATTGTGTGGTGTAAAAGTTTCTTGAACAAAAGAAAAAAAAATATTTTGAAAAATCCAAACCTTGATTTTAAATCTGATTCAATTCCTAAGTTTGAAATGAGTTTTGTTTGAGATTTGTGTGTTCAATCTGTTTTCCAGTAAGGCATTTGAGTTTGTATTTGTGTGTGTGCAAAGAAAGAAAACTAAAAAAAAAAAGTTGCAAAAATTTGGGGTTCATGGGAATCGAACTCAGGACCTCTTGCACACAACAGACACAACACACCACACTTAACCATTCGCCCTAGGGACTTCTCATGTTATTGTTTTCCCTTTTAATTTTTATAATAGTCTTGCCTATTTAGTTCAAAAGCTTATTTCCTGCTTATTTTTGCTTATTCAAAGTACTTTTTCCAAACTTTTTATTTTTATTAGATTTTTTTCACTTAGTTTATTTTCCAGAAAAATCTCATAATTATTTAAATTGTTTTCGTATTAATTTTGATTTAATTTAGTTTAATTAGTATTTAATTATTAATAATTATTTAAATAGTCTAATAAATACTTTTCTTTTTCCAATAATTTTCTTTTATCATTAGGTTTGTAAAAAAGTAATTTTCATATCCGTAGGCTTTTTATTTCTCAAAACTCGCGTTTTATTTTGTACGTTAACGTAATTTTAATTTAACTTTCGCGTTTTTAGGATTTAAAACGTTTTTAGATAACTTTATCTCACGTGTTTGTTAATAGTGTTCATTTAAATCATTTTTCTTTCATTTCCTTAGTCAAATCATCAAAACCTTTTTCCTGTTCATAATCACCCGATCACAAATCGTTTTTGATACAATTCACTCCTCGTCGGGACTTAAACGACCCGGGAATATTCTATACACCTTGGATCATTGCATTGAGCCCTAAATGGCTTGACTTTTGTTGACCAAATCCTTGGTTGACTTTAGTTGACCGTTTCAGGGCCAATCATTGGTGCAAAGCGGATGCACGTTCCATGGACTTCGTTCCGAAGATCCAAACCAACATCTTAATGATTTTCTCAAAATCGTAGACTCTATAGACCTTGATGTTGCAACTCGAGAGATGACCCGATTGCGTCTCTTCCAATTCTCTCTACGGGACCAAGCTAGTCAATGGCTTGAGCGACTTCCCGCAGGATCCATCACCTCTTGGGACGATCTCACAACTCGGTTCCTTGCTCAATTTTTCCCACCGGGGAGAACTACCAAGCTAAGGAATGATATCTTGGCGTTCCAACAACGCCAAGGCGAAACCATCTACGAGGCATGGACTCGATTCAAGGACTTACTCCAAAAAGTCCCTCATCATGGCATAGACCTTTGGCTCAAAGTCCAAATCTTCTATGACCACATCAATCTCCACACGAGGCAAACCATTGACCAAGCGGCCGGTGGCAAGCTACGTGATCTAAGTGCGGAACAATCATGGGATCTCCTAGAAGATCTTGCTCTATATGACAACGAAAGTTGGAATGATCCCCGTGATTTGAATAAAACGGTCAAGGCAATATCTTTGCCTTCGAATAATTCAAGCACTTCCGACCGTAGGATCATAGAACTTGAAGACCAAGTCAAGTTTCTCATGAAATCCTACGAAGCTCCTAAACCTTCAAGCCAAGTGTACAAAATCACTTCTTCATGCGAATTATGTAGTGGTCCCCAAGACACTCGTGATTGCATAGAACTCCCCGAACAAGCTTTTGCGGACTACGCATCCACGCGTACCGACGGAGCGGGAGATAAGTGGTACACTTTCAAACCCGAGCCAAACCCTTATGGAGATTCATATAACCCCTCATGGAAAAATCACCCCAACCTTAGGTGGAAGTCAAATCAAAACGCACCCCAAAACAAGTCTTCCAACCCACCTAACCGGTTTCAACCCAACGGTAATTCCTCAAACCGTACCTTCAACAACAATCCTTCCAACAACTATGGTAGTACCAACAACTTTGAAGGATTGATGTCGAAATTTATGGCGTCTCAACAAGCTCGTATATCCAAGTTTGAATCCGAATTCAAACAAAAGCAAAGCGAGATGACCGATAAAACCGATTCCTTGTTGAAGATTCTCAATGATCGAGAGATGGGAGCCCTCCCGAGCGACACGGTCAAGAACCCGAAACTAAACGTTAAATCCATTTCTTCGGTTTCATCTCCTAGATCTTGTCCACAATACTATTCGGTCAACGCCATGAGCAAGTGTTTCAAACAAACCCAAATCCCCCAAAAAGACCACGAGACTAAAACATCCAACACCAAGTCGGTCGATAACATAGTTGAAACACACCCCACAAAAGACCTTGACGAAGAATTCAAGGAATTACACCTTGAACGTCCGGTTAATGATGTGTTGGAACGATCCCCTTACTATAGCGCTCTATTAGAAAAATATGAAGAGAAGCTCAAATTAGGAGAAAAAGGGACCGCCTTCGTTCGAAACAAACTACCTAAGAAGTTAGATGATCCGGGTCTATTTTTCCTACCGTGTAAGATAGGTAACTCGGAAGTATATGACACATTGGCCGATCTTGGATCTAGCCTCAACTTTTTTCCCCTACCGCTCTACACCACCCTCAAACTAGGAAAGCTAGAAGAAACCAAAGTAATAATAGGCTTAGCGGACGGAAGTGTGGCATACCCGGTAGGAGTAGTGAAGGATGTGATAGTTCACATAGGGAAATTGACAATTCTAGCCAACTTCCACGTCCTTGATATGGTTAGTGACCCCACATGCCCTTTGTTGATAGAAAGAGGATTTTTAGCCACCGCTAGCGCTATGATTGATTGTAAGAAGTCTATGATTACGGTAGGAGAAGGAGAAACATGGTCGGTCTATGATGTTAAGAAACATGCCTATGACACCATCAAGGAACCCCCCGATAGGAAGACCTCTAGATACGGACCATGGATAGATGGAGACTTAATAGGACCCCAACGCCCATTCTACCTAGAAGAAGAATTTGTAAACCGAACACAAATGGTAGAACAACTTTTAGCTAGGGACACCGAACTAGATCCCTTTGAAGATCCCCTAGTTTTTAGAAAGATGACCGACTTCCTAGGAGTTTTGCCAATCAACCTAGCCATGAATAAGTGGAAAAGCGAAGGTGATAAGCAGAAATGGGATTGGAAAAAGCCACCTAAGGAAGGAGATGGATCGTGGCACATTAAGATAACTTTATATGACCCGGATGGAGAGAATTTTGAGAGGTCATACTTCACTAAACGCACCGATAGGAAACTTCCAACCAAAATCAACCCTAAGGATATCCTTGATGCGGAACTCACCTATGTCGGATAGGGTGACTTTGAGTCTAGCTACAAGACTCGTAAATAAAGAAAAGCGCTACTTGGGAGGCAACCCATGTTTTGTGTGTTTTTGTGTGTTTATTTGTTTCCGTATGTAAGTTATATTTCTTGATTATTGATTCATGCTTCAAACTAAATTGTGAAAATGCTTTATTTTGTTTTTAACTTCGTCTTAACTGCATATAAAGGTATTTTGCAAAAGCTAAGTATAAGGGAAATCTAAATCGGTTTATATAGAACTAATGAACATGAATCATAACAACGAAATTAGCTTACATATTAGTACTTGTTTGAGTCAAATGCTTGTATCGAGTCATAATGAATTTTTGCAGGAATTCCAGGAAGTAAGATTTAGATTTTCCAGAATTTTTCCCGGAAGCTTAACATGAGAATTCGGTCAGAACTTTCTGACGGCGTCAGGTTAAAATTTTCTGCAATTTTTGAAAGTTTTGTATTTTTCCAGAAACCTAAAAAGTTTTGTCAATTCTTTAACTTATAATCTCCAGGAATTCTGCAATATATTCATTCCACAAGCATTATATCTTATTATATAGATTTTACCGCCGATTTTACGCGAGGTTGGCCTTTATCTTTTTCAGGTTAACAAGTTATTTTGGACAAGAAGACGTTTATTATTTTGGAAGGGAAGCCTTGAACGTTCGTCTATCTTGGAAGAAGATCTAACCATGTTACTTCACTATCCACATCAAACGATTCAGGGGAGTATTTGATTTCATTCTTTCATCTTATTTACTTTTACGTCTTTTATTTGAACATTGGGGACAATGTTCGGTTTAAGTGTAAGGGGGGTAAATGAAAGCACCGTTGAGAATACACCTATGCTTGATGTTTTGCTTTGTTTGATAGTAAATTTGTAATAAAACCAAGAGAAATGTTTGTTAAGGCAATTTTAGCGCCAATTTAAAATTTTTTACAACATTTAGAAGTGAAACCTTGATCTTAATGAGCAAGGCAGAGATAGAAATATAATTTACATCTTCGTATAGGTAATAATGAATATTACATTTGTTGGTATTTTTAGTGAAACAATAACTTTCGAAAAAATTCATAACTAATTCGTTATAAGTCGTTTTTCAAGAATTTTATATCCCCCGTTAGCTCTAAACAAGTACTAAACTCATTTTTTATCATGTTGGTACATTTTATGAGGGTTAGGGGCTTTTTTCATGGAAAACCTTATTACATTTCAGCAACAATATTTTCAGGTTATATAAGAAAAACATTTAACTTGTTTATAGCGTAACTTTCTCGTTCAAAACTCCTTTTAGTCCGTTCTTTTGCAATGGTTTCCCCTTTGTTATTAACTTTCTGAGTATCTTGTCAAAAATAGGCCATGTAGTTGCTGAGTTTTCTAAATTTTATAAACAATATCCAGGCCCTGTCCCAGATTTTGTTCAAATAAATTTGGTATAACTTGTTTTTAACAATAACTTTTTTCGTTATAAACCCCCGTTTTTACCCGTTC
>LBNU01003379.1:321755-333775 GCA_014162995.1 Artemisia annua
AGTTCTTCTTGATCACAGCCTTCTAGATCACAAGCCTCTGCATACCACTTGTTTCGATCCATGTTGAGCAATTGATCTAGTATTATTATCTTCGATACAACCAAGGACACAATGCTATAGAAGCACTGACTTGTTAACAACTTAATTCAATATGCGGACAATTTATTGATTAAAACTTAAGTGAACACAAACACAATAATTATCACCAAACTAAACACTCTTCAATATATTGAATATGAGCACTCTGAATAGTGCTAGGGTTTTACAACCTTGAAGTGAATACAATGCTAGAATAATTCGTATTCTAGTCTAACCCTAGGATCTCCTTTTATACACCAAGGAACCCTACAGGCTTACATACAACTTCCTACCCACGACAATGATCTTCTAACATAATAGAATATTAAATAATATCTATACTATAAATACAAATATTCGTACACAAACTTATCACATAGCAGCAGAGTCTTAACAGTATACTTCCATAGGACTTAGCAGTAGAGTCTCAGCAGTAGTCTTGTCTAGCAGTAGAGATTTCACACTTAGTAGTAGACTTGACTAGTTAGCAGCAGTGTAGCATCCAGAAGTAGAGTTACTTCAAAACCTAACAATAGGCTTTTCTCTTTATAAGTTGCACAACTATCTTATTTTCTTGTTATTTTATTTTATTTGCATTTGCAGTTTATTTGGGTTAGTTGACTAGCAACTAATTCCGCCCACTCCCTTCAAAACCGAGAGTTTTACTTGCTTTCCATTAAATATAAAAATACAAAAAGAATCATCCCTCACCTCTAGGCCTAATTAGACTACTTTCAATCCTAACGAACACTATTCCTTGTGGAGAACGATCAATCCCCCGGTACTTTCCACTCCACTATACTACATCGGTCAGGTACACTGCCTGGTGGGGATTGGAAGCTTTTCAAGATCCCTTGAGAGGTAAAACATTTTGCGTAGACCGCAATCCACGCATCAAGTTTTTGGCGCCGCTGCCGGGGAATAGTTATTGTTTACGTTGAATTTATTTTGTTTAAGTCTACTCATTAAATTCCTTTCTAGTGAGATTTTATTTTATTTTTCTAGGTTTTCTTTAGTCTATCTATTTTCTTCGTGCATTTGTTCGTAACCATTACCATCCGACATCATAGAAGGTGGTAATATCCTTGATCCCAACAACCCACCACAACCAAACCAACCTCCTAGAGCCCGTACTTTAGGAGAATACTCCCGTCCTAGCCACCAAGGCTATCAATACACCATTGAGCTCACTCAAGGAGCCAATGTGTCTCCCTTGCGATCCGACACCATCCGGTTGGTGCAAAGCGGATGTGCATTCCATGGACTTCGTTCCGAAGATCCAAATCAACACCTCAAGGATTTCCTTAAGATCGTAGATTCCATAGACCTTGATGTTGAAACCCGAGAGATGACCCGATTGCGTCTTGATGACGTGGGATTGCGACCACGCAACAGGTTTTACCTCTCAAGGGATCTTGAGAAGCTTGCAATCCCACCAGGCAGTGTACCTGGTCGGTGTAGTATAGTGTACTGGTAAGCATGGGGAATTGATTGTTCTCTCACAGGGAATAGTGTTCGTTAGGTTAGAAAAACTACTCTAAAAGGTCTAAGGGTGAAGGAAGATTATTTTTGTATTTTTATATTTTCTGGAAAGCAAGTAAAATTTTGAGTATTGGAGGAGTGGGCGGAATTAGTTGCTAATCAACTAACCCAAAAACTACAATTGCAATTAAAAATAAAATAACTAAACTATTGTGGTTGTGAAAACTCATATGGAGACAAATGTGTTTACTTAGATTTCCTTACTCCCTAACTATCTTTTACCGGTTAATTGGTGTATGTATTACTTGCGTGGATGACGGGTGTATTCCTTAACAATTCATGGGGTGGCGTACATATCTCCCCAATTCTATGAGCTCTTATCTCCTCCTACAACTATGTGTACACATAATCATAGGGATTGTAAACAGTGGCTCATGCGTTAAATACTACCTTAATAACCTAGTACGCATTAGTTACATGTTTCTTAAGACATTCAAGCATGTTGCCATATAGGAGTATTGCCAGTTTTCTTAAGCCTAACATTGATGAAACATTCATCCAAGAAAAGTAATAACACACCAATCAACCAATAATTAATAATTAGGTTTCATTAGATCTAAGCAAACACAAGAAAAATCTAGCCTAGCATGTTAATTGAAAGACAAGCATAAGATATAATTAACCAACGCATAGACATATTGATTAATTTAAGTGAGGACTTATCTTTAATTGAACATGAAGGATTCAAGGGTGAAAAACCCTTAAAAATACAGCCAAATTCGTCTTTAGGGTTTTTCCCAAACTTGTACCAAAAGTTCCACACTAATGAATGAAAAATAGAAAAGTATACATAGATTTTACACTCTGACGGCGTCAGGTTATGGGTTCTGACGCCGTTAGCTCGCCGTCATTAGGGTTCTCGGATGGCCTAGATCTACTTTTGACGCCGTCACTTGTAAATGTGCTCTGGGCCGTCACTCTTTAGCATTACACCTGACGGCCTACTTCTTCTAACACCTGACGTCGTCAGGTGTAAACATCTTGTTTTCTTCATAGGGCGTCTAGTGTAATCTGATTTTACTCCCTTGTCAATGTTGGCTGACGGCGTCACCTTGTGACTCTGACGCCGTCAGGAAGGTTTTCCAGCTTCTTTTGAGACTTTGTCGTTTTCTTCACTTTTATGCTCCAAAAACGTCCAAATTAGCATGTTTTCCAGAATTCTTCTCAAAAGTACCTAAAATGACAAAAGGAACGATTTAGGGCAATATTTGATCACATTTACTCGAATTAGGGCTTAAATGACCCCTTAAAACGGGTACACTTTTCGTCTCATCAAATACCCTTACACTTGAGATTTGCTTGTCCTCAAGCAAATAAGCTTTTATTCCAATCATAATATGAGTTAGGGGTCATTTAACACAAATATAAAAGTAATTACAACAAATAGTCATTCGACCCTAATCATAATAAGCACGAAAATCATACACTAGCACCTCACAAATAGTGTTTAGATACTCTCATCTCTCAAGTGTCATAGAATTACATCTCATAAATGAAAACGGAAAATATCTCTCACTACCTGTCATAGCAAATAGATTACCACAGGCTTGGGAGAGGATCAATTACTCTTCCACTAGGCGTAAGCACCTAAGATAAACTATCAAAGAGGGCTTTCCAAAGGGTTGTAATGTAAGGTGTAGGGATATGATAAACACGGTTTGGTTGGAATAAAGGGTATTTTAATGGTGGCAAGTTAATTATCATGATCAAATACATGCACTATACAATGTTGCTAAGCCAAGACTCAACTCAATCTTAAGCTAAAAACAAAATAACAAAAACTTAAAGGAAACATAAAAGAAACGGGATGGTAGTCCGTATGTTTTTCTACTTTTCTTTTTCTAAACTTTTTGTATTTTTTTCTTGATTTTTCAATTTTTTTTCATACACTCTTACCCTACCGTCCAAAATAATACATCATAGGGGCCTCGGTTCTCCCCTTACACTTGAACATTTACATAACTTTACAATTACTATTCTAATGACTCGAATTAAGATAATTGAAAAACTTGGAGTACTTTTAAAATATTTAGCACATATGGGGGTAATAATGTTGTTCTTCCCCATTACTTCATTACACTAGTACTTTACCCATGAGTCCCAATCGTCCCAAAACAATATGTACAAGGATATGACTTAACTTAGCAACCATGTAATTGACCGGATAATTAACTAAGGGTTTAACAAATGTTTTCACAATAATGCACCAAAGGTGGGTGCATACAAGGTAGGCTAAGGCGATTTGGGTGTACATTTAGTGGGGTGTAAACAAATTCTCACTTTGAGTAAGATGCTCAAAGGTCGAAACGAAAGGATAGGCTCGGAAGGGTGTACTAGGGGTATCGTGTACCAAAAATGGATACAACGCAAAGGGTGTGGGAGAATTACTTGACCAATGAAGTCAATGTAATTATAACAAATATACGGGTGTAAAACAATGGGTTAATCCTAATGCCTCTTATCATGTAGTAAATCTTAACTACACGAATGTAGTCTCACTTGTGGATTTGAGATGGTCCTAACGCAAGTTCTAGAATCTAAATACTACCGGTACTCACATCATAGCACCAAAGATGGATGCTTTTCCTACCAATTCTAGGGGCGAACCTCACATATTTGGGGTGGAAAATTTTTTAGTGGTACGGTTTTGTGCTAGTCATACAATTTCCTATCCATGAGACGCTCATTAAGATCAAGGTTTCACTTCTAAATGTTGTAAAAAATTTTAAATTGGCGCTAAAATTGCCCTAACAAACATTTCTCTTGGTTTTATTACAAATTTACTATCAAACAAAGCAAAACATCAAGCGTAAGTATATTCTCAACGGTGCTTTCATTTACCCCCCTTACACTTAAACCGAACATTGTCCCCAATGTTCAAATAAAAGACGTAAAAGTAAATAAGATGAAAGAATGAAATCAAATACTCCCCTGAATCGTTTGTTGTGGATAGTGATGTAACATGGTTAGATCTTCTTCCAAGATAGACGAACGTTCAAAGCTTCCCTTCCAAAATAATAAACGTCTTCTTGTCCAAAATAACCTGTTAACCTGAAAAAGATAAAGGCCAACCTCGCGTAAAATCGGCGGTAAAATCTACATAATAAGATATAATGCTTGTGGAATGAATATTTTGCAGAATTCCTGGAGATTATAAGTTAAAGAATTGACAAAACTTTTTAGGTTTCCGGAAAAATACAAAACTTTCAAAAATTGCAGAAAATTATAACCTGACGCCGTCAGGTGTTAACCCTGACGCCGTCAGAAAGTTCTGACAGAATTCTCATGTTAAGTTTCCGGGAAAAATTCTGGAAAAACTAGATCTTACTTCCTGGAATTCCTGCAAAAATTCATTATGACTCGATACAAGCATTTGACTCAAACAAATACTAATATGTATGTTAATTTCATTGTTATGATTCATGTTCATTCGTTCTTTATAAACCGATTTAGATTTCCCTTACACTTAGCTTTTGCAAAATACCTTTATATGTAGTTAAGACGAAGTTAAAAACAAAATAAAGCATTTTCACAATTTAGTTTGAAGCATGAATCAATAACAAGAAATATAACTTACATACGGAAACAAATAAAATCAAATAAACACACAAAAACAAACAAAACATGGGTTGCCTCCCAAGAAGCGCTTTTCTTTATTTACGAGTCTTGTAGCTAGACTCAAAGTCACCGTACGTTACGTGACTTCGTCGTTGGTCTCGGTTCCTAAGTCATCCTCTTTTCCGGTTTTGTATTCGGGCCCTAAGTTCAAACAATCCTTATAGAAACCGAAAATCCTTTTCATGACATAGTCTACTCCCCTACGTCTATCCTCATCATTCCTATAGTAAACCGCTTGTTTGAGCTCCTTCTCAACGTTTGACAAGTGTTGGTATTGCTCTATCTTATACGGCATTTGGTAGTTCACCTCATCGGTCTCATCCTTAAATGTGACTATCCCTAAGGAAGGTTCATGAGTCATTCTAGAGACCTCGATAAATGGTTTGCCTAAGACTACTTGGGTCACACTTGCATCGATTATTGGGCGGATATCTTCTACAATCACAAAGTCGGTGACATAGGTAAAGTTTCCTACATAAACCGGTAATCCTTTAACTCTTCCCGTGAAGTTACTAATCCATCCCTTATCGGGAAACACTCTATACCCTAGTTGACTTTTCATTATCAAATTGTATTGAGCTCTAGTCATGATGTTAATGGGTGATCTAGGGTCAATGTACGCTTTCCAAATATGCAAATGCCCGATGTTGCATGGTATGTTGAGATTAGATGGATCGCCCACCTTGAAAATTGGGTTACCTAGGATGTATGGGGTCTCGGAGTCATCGAATAGATTCTTATGATATGCTCGCTCTTCCTTAGTGGGTAACCTATTGAAGTAATCCTCCTCCTCTACTTCTTCTATTTCGCTAACCTTAGCCTTCCTATCATCCTCTAATTCCTTACTCTCATCCTTTGATTCACTATCATTCTCACTCCTATCAATTGGTCTAATGGTCACAACGTTGACGAAGTGGACATGTTTGGATGAAGAGGGGTCCTTGATTTGTGGTTCGCTATTGGTGTTTCTAGCGTCCTTTTGTGGGGGTGATAGCACTTGGTTGTTGAGGGCTTTCAACAAGTTGTCAATTTTATTGGTCATCTCTACTTGTTGTTGATTGAATTCGGATGTGAATTTAGCTATGCGAGCTTCTTGAGATGCCATAAAATTGGACATCAATCCTTCAAAGTTGTTGGTACTACCATAGTTGTTGGAAGGATTGTTGTTGAAGGTACGGTTTGAGGAATTACCGTTGGGTTGAAACCGGTTAGGTGGGTTGGAAGAATTGTTTTGGGGTGCGTTTTGGTTTGACTTCCACCTAAGGTTGGGGTGATTTTTCCATGAGGGGTTGTATGAATCTCCATAAGGGTTTGGCTCGGGTTTGAAAGTGTACCACTTATCTCCCGCTCCGTCGGTACGCGTGGATGCGTAGTCCGCAAAAGCTTGTTCGGGGAGTTCCATGCAATCACGAGTGTCGTGGGGACCACTACATAATTCGCACGAAGAAGTGATTTTGTTCACTTGGCTTGAAGGTTTAGGAGCTTCGTAGGATTTCATGAGAAACTTGACTTGGTCTTCAAGTTCTATGATCCTACGGTCGGAAGTGCTTGAATTATTCGAAGGCAAAGATATTGCCTTGACCGTTTTATTCAAATCACGGGGATCATTCCAACTTTCGTTGTCATATAGAGCAAGATCTTCTAGGAGATCCCATGATTGTTCCGCACTTAGATCACGTAGCTTGCCACCGGCCGCTTGGTCAATGGTTTGCCTCGTGTGGAGATTGATGTGGTCATAGAAGATTTGGACTTGGAGCCAAAGGTCTATGCCATGATGAGGGACTTTTTGGAGTAAGTCCTTGAATCGAGTCCATGCCTCGTAGAGGGTTTCGCCTTGGCGTTGTTGGAACGCCAAGATATCATTCCTTAGCTTGGTAGTTCTCCCCGGTGGGAAAAATTGAGCAAGGAAACGAGTTGTGAGATCATCCCAAGAGGTGATGGATCCTGCGGGAAGTCGCTCAAGCCATTGACTAGCTTGGTCCCGTAGAGAGAATTGGAAGAGACGCAATCGGGTCGTCTCTCGAGTGGCAACATCAAGGTCTATGGAATCTACGATTTTGAGGAAATCCTTGAGATGTTGATTTGGATCTTCGGAACGAAGTCCATGGAATGCGCATCCGCTTTGCACCAACCGGATGGTGTCGGATCGCAAGGGAGTGACATTGGCTCCTTGAGTGAGCTCAATGGTGTTGCGATAGCCAAGGTGGCTAGGTCGGGAATACTCTCCTAAGGTACGGGGTCTAGGAGGTTGGTTTGGTTGTGGTGGGTGGTTTGGTTGAAGTGGGTTGTTGGGATCAAGGATGTTACCACCTTCCATGATGGCGGATGGTAAAGGTTACGAACAAAAACACGAAGAAATAAGATAGACTAAAGAAATCCTAGAAAAATAAAATAAAAATCTCACTAGAAAGGAATCTAGTGAGTAGACCTAATAAAATAAAAATTCTACCTAAACAATAACTATTCCCCGGCAGCGGCGCCAAAAACTTGATGCGTGGTTTTGTGACCTTACAACAGGTTTTACCTCTCGAGGGATCTCAAGAGGCTTACAACCCCACCAGGCAGTGTACCTGACCGATGTAGTATAGGATAGTGGTAAGTACGGGGGATTGATCGTTCTCTCACAGGGAATAGTGTTCGTTAGGATAGAAAAACTACTCTAATAGGTCTAAGGGTGGAAGGAAGATTCTTTTTGTATTTTTATGTTTTATGGAAAGCAAGTAAAATCTCGGTTTTGGAAGAAGGGCGGAATTAGTTGCTAGTCAACTAACCCAAGTTTACTACTTATGCAAATTAAAATAAAATAAATATCTAAACTATTGTGGTTGTGAAAACAATATGGAGAAAGTTGTGTTTACTTAGATTTCATTACTCCCTAACTATCTTTTACCGGTTAATTGATATGTATGTTACTTGTGTGGATGAAGGGTGTATTCCTAATAACTCATGGAGTGGCATACATATCTCTCCAATTCTATGAGCTCTTATCTCGCCCTATGCCATGCACGGCACAACCATAGGGGTTGTAAACAGTGGCTCATGCGTTAAATACTACCTTAATAGCCTAGTATGCCTTGGCTACATGTTTCCCAAGACGTTCAAGCACGTTACCATAAAGGAGGTTGGCCAGTTTTCTTGAGCCTAACATTGATGGAACAATCATCCCAACAAACAACAACACACACCAATTAACCAATAATTAATAGTTAGGTTTCATTAGATCTAAGCAAACACTAGAGAATTTAGCTACACATGTTAATTAAAAGACAAGCAAAAGAGATAATCAACCAACACATAGACATATTGATTGAATTAAAGTGAAGACTTATCTTTAATTAAGCATGAGGGTTCCAAGGGTTGGAAACCCTAAAAAGTACAGAAAATTCGTCTTTAGGGTTTGCCCTAAAAGTTCTCCACAAAGTTCCACACTAATGAATGAAAATTAGAAAACTATATATAGATTTTACACTCTGACGGCGTCAGGTTATAAGGGCTGACGCCGTCAGCTCGCCGCCATTAGGTTTCTCGGATGGCCTAGATCCACTTCTGACGCCGTCACCTTATAAACCCTTCTGGGCCGTCACTCTTTAACTTTACTCCTGACGGCCTACTTTTCCTAACACCTGACGGCGTCAGGTGTTAATTCCAAAATTTCCTCTGGCCCGTCATTTGAAAATTGGATTCCACTCTTTTGTCAAGGCTTTCTGACGGCGTCACCTTGTGACTTCTGACGCCGTCAGGTTGTAAATCTTCATCTTTTGAGACTTTGTCGTTTTCTTCACTTTTATGCTCCAAAAACGTCCGAATATGCATGTTTTCCAGAATTCCTCTCAAAAGTACCTAAAATGACAAAAGGAACGATTTAGGGCAATATTTGATCACATTTATACGAATTAGGGCTTAAATGACCCCCTAAAAGCGTAACACTTTTCGTCTCATCAAATACCCTTACACTTGAGATTTGCTTGTCCTCAAGCAAATGAGCTTTTATTCCAATCAAAATATGAGTTAGGGGTCATTTAACACGAATATAAAAGTAATTACAACAAATAGTTATTAGACCCTAATCATAACAAGCACGGAAATCATACACTAGCACCTCACAAATAGTGTTTGGATTCTCACATCTCTCAAATGTCATAAAGTTTATATCTCATAAATGGAAACGGAAAATAACACTCACTACCTGTCATAGCAAATAGATTACCATAGGCTTGGGAAAGGATCAATTACTCCTCCACTAGGCGTAAGCACCTAAGATAAACTATCAAAGAGGGCTTTATAAAGGGTTGTAACGTAAGGTGTAGGGATATGATAACACGGTTTGGTTGGAATAAAGGGTATTTTAGTGGTGGCGAGTTAATTATCATGATCAAATACATGCACTCTACATCGTTGCTTAAGTCAAGACTCGACTCAATCTTAGTCTAAAAATGAAATAACAAAAACTAAAAAGGAACATAAAAGGAAACGGGATGGTAGTCCGTATGTTTTTCTTCTTTCTTTTTCATATTTTTTTGTATTTTTCTTGATTTTTCGATTTTTTTTTCATACACTCTTGCCCTACCATCCAAAATAATACATCATAGGGGATTTGCATTCCCCTTACACTTGAATCTTTACATAACTTTACAATCACTATTCTAATGACTCGAATTAAGATAATCGGAAAACTTGGAGTACTTTTAAAATGTTTAGCACATATGGGGGTAATAATGTTGCTATTTCCCATTACTTCATCACGCTAGTACTTTACCCATGAGTCCCAATCGTCCCAAAACAATATGTACAAGGATATGACTTAACTTAGCAACCATGTAATTGACCGGGTAATTAACTAAGGGTTTAACAAATGTTTTCACAATAATGCACCAAAGGTGGGTGCATACAAGGTAGGCTAAGGCGATTTGGGTGTACATTTAGTAGGGTGTAACAAATTCTCACTTTGAGTAAGATGCTCAAAGGTCGAAACAAAAGGATAGGCTCGGAGGGGTGTACTAGGGGTATCGTGTACCAAAAATGGGTACAACGCAAAGGGTGTGGGAAAATTACTTGACCAGTGAAGTCAATGTAACTATAACAAATATACGGGTGTAAAACAATGGGTTAATCCTAATGCCTCTTATCATGTAGTAAATCTTAACTACACGAATGTAGTCTCACTTGTGGATTTGAGATGGTCCTAACGCAAGTTCTAGAATCTAAATACTACCGGTACTCACATCATAGCACCAAAGATGGATGCTTTTCCTACCAATTCTAGGGGCGAACCTCATATATTTGGGGTGGAAATTTTTTTTTAGTGGTACAGTTTTGTGCTAGTCATATAATTTCCTATCAATGAGACGCTCATTAAGATCAAGGTTTCACTTCTAAATGTTGTAAAAATTTTAAATTGGCGCTAAAAATGCCCTAACAAACATTTCTCTTGGTTTTATTACAAATTTACTATCAAACAAAGCAAAACATCAAGCGTAAGTATATTCTCAACGGTGCTTTCATTTAACCCCTTACACTTAAACCGAACATTGTCCCCAATGTTCAAATAAAAGACGTAAAAGTAAATAAGATGAAAGAATGAAATCAAATACTCCCCTGAATCGTTTGTTGTGGATAATGATGTAACATGGTTAGATCTTCTTCCAAGATAGACGAACGTTCAAAGCTTCCCTTCCGAAATAATAAACGTCTTCTTGTCCAAAATAACCTGTTAACCTGAAAAAGATAAAGGCCAACCTCGCATAAAATTGGGTGTAAAATCTACATAATAAGGTATAATGCTTGTGGAATGAATATTTTGCAGAATTCCTGGAGATTATAAGTTAAAGAATTGACAAAACTTTTTAGGTTTCTGGAAAAATACAAAACTTTCAAAAATTGCAGAAACTTATAGTCTGACGCCGTCAGGTGTTAACCCTGACGCCGTCGGAAAGTTTTGACAGAGTTCTCATGTTAAGCCTCCGGGAAAGATTCTAGAAAAACTAGATCTTACTTCCTGGAATTCCTGCAAAAATTCATTATGACTCGATACAAGCATTTGACTCAAACAAGTACTAATATGTATGCTAATTTCATTGTTATGATTCATGTTCATTCGTTCTATCTAAACCGATTTAGATTTCCCTTACACTTAGCTTTTGCAAAATACCTTTATTTGTAGTTAAGATGAAGTTAAAAACAAAATAAAGCATTTTCACAATTTAGTTTGAAGCATGAATCAATAACAAGAAATATGACTTACATACGGAAACAAATAAAATCAAATAAACACACAAAAACACACAAAACATGGGTTGCCTCCCAAGAAGCGCTTTTCTTTATTAACGAGTCTTGTAGCTAGACTCAAAGTCACCATACGTTACGTGACTTCGTCATTGGTCTCGGTTCCTAAGTCATCCTTTGAATCCCTATCAGAATCGCTATTGTAGTGGAGGTACTTTGGGTCTTCGAAATCAAAAGGGTATTCTTGGTATCTAAAACTCAGCCTACTAACATCCTTAAAGAATCCGCATGATAAGTCTGAAATGCTACTACACCCTCTCCTTACATCTTCATCACATAGCACGACTTGTGAGTCCACATTATCGAGTCCCCCAGGATCAATTTCCTTAAAGTCTTTCATCCTATATGGAGTTTGGTATGAGATTATTCTAACCCCGTCAGTGAAGGTCATGATTCCATTAGGCTCGTCTAGCACCAAATTTGTGACTTCGCAAAAGGGTATCCCAAAAACAATTTGCGACAACCTGGGGTCGATGTATTCTTCTATATTATCGACTATT
>LBNU01003379.1:381636-434005 GCA_014162995.1 Artemisia annua
GCAGTCGTTGCAGGAAGACTTTCTGAGATATCTGGATGGTCCAACCCGTACTGATTCGGTCTTGGTTTCCACTAACACGACTGACTACAATGTTAGGGTGGACAATGATTATCTTTATGGTCGATACGTCCACTCCTTCTTGTATGGCGGTGGTTGGTTGACACTCGTTCGAGACTTGAATATGAAGGCTGGTCAGTTGATGGTTTTTACTCAGGTTGTCCCGGGCCAGGAATATAATGTGATGTTGTTTGAACCTGATGGAGGGGCCATCACAACTGTGGAGACATACAACACCAATATTGCCATGAATGCCCTGTGTCACCAACTACATCACTATGGTATCTTTTCCTTTATTAGCTTTAACTACATCAAGTATATGATATCTTTGTAACATTTTGGATTATCTGTAACTTACTCATTTTGTATTATTAAATTTAGATTTTGAAGCCCGACGGATGAACTGGATGTGCAAATGGTCGTTTCACACTGTCCATGACCAAGAAGACAGGGCATTCTACAGACCACTGACTGCATGCTTCTGGAGAGAGGGACGACTTGTAAGTGTCTTGAAAACTTTGATAATTTGTCAAATTGTTATGCTACAATTTCAATGAGATTACAAACTAAACAACTATCAATCTATACTAAACAACTATCAATCTATAACAGTTGTAACTTAATATGCAGACTTATCCTTAATAAGCTTAATATGCAGCAATCTATAGCAGTTGTAACTTAGTACTAGCAGCACTGAATTCCATAAGTAGACTGAATTCAATTGACGTATGGCGGATGTGCATTTCATAATAAGACTAAAACTCATTAGACCCGTACAATCAAGTCGAACCACAAAGAATGTAAAATGCTCGGGGAGAGGATTGACAATTTGAATATAAGTTTCAATACCTTGGATGATTACTAAAATAGTTTGCGGCTCATATGATATCGACGTCTAAAATAGTTATCCGGATATTTTGGGTTCTCACTAAAATAGTCGGCTATCAAATGTGCTTCAGCAACATCACGTTCACTGTAGATCGAAGTATAGGTACGTGAACTTTCGGCTTGTTGTTGTTGCAGCGATTGATCATACTGAATAGCTGCATAATCAACTTGATGTCATTTTGATCATCGAGATCGGACGTATCAGAATAAGATGAATAACTTTTTCTTTTTCTTTTTTTTCCCCCTAAGAGTAAGTGTTTTGGTAAATAAATTTGTGTAAAAATTGGTTAAAATAGAGTAATATATATAATGTGTAAATGGGTTAATTTTAATTTTTTTTTAAAGTTTGAAAAATATATTTTTTTTTGTCCTCATCTATGCCACTTAAGTGGCTATATTATGGTGGCTAAAAAATTGGACCGCCACTTTATGCTCCACGTAGGAATTGGCTAGAGGTATAGTCACTATACGCAATACTCTTAGTACCGTGGATTTCAAGGACCTGTTGTGTAAAATTATGTAACTTTTAGGGCCTTAGTGTAAAATGACAAACCCTAATTTTGGGCCAAATATGTAAATGAGGGTTTTATAAAACCCACTCAACCTCAAAAACTATCTCATATCTTCCTCTTCATTTTTGTACTTTCATTTTTTCTCTTTTTCTCTATACTTTTTATAAAATTTATCATGTTTTAAGTTTTTTCTCTCTTCATTTACTCTTTATAAAATTTATCATGTCGATAAAGTTTTTAAAAGTTTTATTTTAGTTTTTATTTATCTTGTGTATTTACTTGCTTTCTTTCTTTAACTTTCTCTTTATTTTAAAAAAGTCTTTATAGTGTAGCAGAATTTTATAGAAATACACATATGTGAAGTTGGGTGTACAAGGTTTTGTGCATGTGTTTTACACACTTTTTACACACACTCATCTTTCCTATTTTATTTTGCCTATTTTCAAAAAGTGATTTATGTTAGTCAAATTTTAAAACATTTTAGTTTTACGTTTTAGTATTTTTAAAAAATCAAAAACATTTTCTGCAGTTTTCACTCTTTTAACTGTTTCTGGTTTAATTTTTAAAAAATAGTTAAAATTATCAAAAAGTTGTTTTTCGATTTTCTGGAAACTTCCAAGTAGTTTTTAAGATACGATAACTTTTTAGAATTTTCAAAATTTGTTTAGTATTTATTTTAGATTTAAAAGCTGTTTTAGTTATTAAATAATAAAAAATAATTTCGTCTGTTCAAAAAATACGTTTTTAATTTTAAGAATTAGATTTTATTAAGTTTAAGTTTCTGTCAAATTTTTGGAATTTATTTCAAATATTTGTTATTTATTTTAATTTTTACAAAAGTTTTTAGTAGTTAAAAGTTTATCTTTTAAGCTTTGTAAATCTATATATGTATCTTTTAAGCTTTGTAAATCTATATTTGCTAAGGTATTTATAAATCTTTTAACTTAATATCCCAACCTTAGTTTACATAAAAGTAAACATTTTTATTTGTAACTTGCGTGGCGTGAGATTTATTTATAGGTTAGTTTTTATAGATTTCTAGCTTTTAATAATAAAAAGCTTACATTATTAGTAGTTGGTGAAAACGATGTTTGTTTATAGGTGGTTAGGATGTTGTGATTAATTTGGGGAAGTTGTTGATGGTGATGTTAGTTGTTAGTTTAGATTAGTTTATTAAGTAGAGATTAAGTTAGTCGTTTTTGGTAACAGATAGATTTTGCGGAATAAAGTGCTGAAATCGTGAAAGGTTTGGTTTTCGAGCCTTATTCTTAGCTAGACGACTCTAGATTAAGGTAAGGTAAGTAAGAAATGCTTTGAATCCACTTAACTATTCTGTTACTAAAAACGCCTAACCTAGTCTAGTAAGCCATTAATGGGAGATTCTAACTTATAGTTTATTTAGAATGTTTTTATCTAATTTGACGAGCAAAAGTCGTTGAAAAGCATAAAACTTTCTAGTAGTCAATATCTTAAACATACAATATCAACTAAATGGTTTAATGTGCACGAATAAGGGTTAAGATTGACATACGGAACCGTGTGAATAAATTAACTCTTGTTCGAGTATTCGTTCACCAAATGATTTCAAGTCGTTATAACTGATCATAACATTTTAACCAATGTTTATAGACAAACATATTCCCTTATTATACGTTTTTAATCCTTTCCCTTTACTTGTTTCCGTAGTTTATTTTCTAGAATTCTTGCCTTAGATTTATTGTTACTTTCTTTCTATTCGATAATCTTAGCTCACTTATTTTTAATATTAGACTTAAAACCAAAAACAACTAAAAAACGTGACATCTAAGCATAAATCAATAAATTTTAAACGTGATTTTCAAATTCATTCTTCGTCGTGGATACGACTCCGGGAGATAAGATTTTTACCTTCTTTAGGTATTTGTCATATCTACTTGAGAATTTATAACCGACCGTTTATGACGAATCATGGTTACTATTGTTGACTATCAAAAGCTGAAAAAATGGCAATGAAACCCATGATTCACCCAAAGTCTTGAATTCATGCCATATCATCCCAAAATTACTACATTAAATCAAGACAATCATTGGTGAACATGGTGTAAGATTAGGCATTCGCAATGGCTATCCAATTCTATATGCTCTAACTGCTAAGACTCGAGTTCCAGAAATTTAAATTCAAGAGTTGTGGAGTTCTATGGAATATCACGAGAATAATGGTACACTATAAATTCTAGGAACGATTAGCAAGGTTGATGTAGTGATTTTTGAGAGTACATTGCGGAATGTTCTCAAGTTTCCAAAAGCAAATGACCGAGAAGGAATTCTGAATTTGAATCATTTGTAGATGAAGAAGCACTTGCTCGAGATGTTCAAAGTGTAGGTTATGCATCTACAACACCACTTATTGCTCTGACTCGTTTCGAGAAGAAATATCTTGCATCTTTGTTGAATACACTATTCACAATAATAAATCGTTATATGACATGGAAGAAAGGTGGTCAAAATAAGTGTTCGGTTGATACTTTGACATTTTTCCATGGTATAGCTTTCAATCGTCATTATGATTCATAGAGTTGATATGGAAAGATTTTGTGATGGTGGTTAATACTAAAGATCAGCGGGAGTTTGTTCTATTTATTCGCTTAAGCAATTTAATAATTTCTGAGTTCATGAACAAGTTTTCGAACATAATTGTGAGACCATATGGGGAGTGTCCGTAAGACGTATCTATGCAGAGGATTCCGGGTAAGTGTGGACATTAGTCGATTTGAGCAACACGGATACCTAAAGAGCTTTTAGCATATGTAGACTCGAGTGCTCCAAATGTGGTTTCTCGTAGAACTGAATGGAACAATCTCCCGCTAATCCTTAGTATTAACCACCATCACAAAATTTCACCATATCAACTCTGCTAAATCATAATGAAGATTGAATTCTATATTATGAAAAAAAATGTCAAAGTATCAACCGAACACTTATTTTGACCAGCTTTCTTCCATGTCATACAACGATTGGTTGTTGTGAATAGTGTCCTCCACAAAGATGCAAGATATTTCTTTCTGAAACGAGTCGGAGCAATAAGCGGTGTTGTAGATGCATAACCTAAAATTTGAACATCTCGAGCAAGTGCTTCTTCATTTACAAATGGTTCAAATTCAAAAATTCCTTCTCGATCATTTGCTTATGGAAACTTGAGAACATTCCGTAATGTACACATAGATATCCGTACTTCAACCCTGTTAATTGTTCCTTGAATGTATGGTGTACCATTATTCTCGTGATATTGCATAGAACTCCACAACTCTTGAATATAAATTTCTGGAACTCGAGTCTTAGCAGTTAGAGCATATAGAATTGGATGACCCTTGAGAATGTCTAATATTACACCATGTTCAGCAATGATTGTCTTGAAATTAATGTATTAGTTGTTGGGATGATATGGCACGAATTCAAGAGTTTGGGTGTATTATGTGTTCCATTGCCCCATTTTTTCAGTTTTTGACGGTCAACAATAGTAACCACGACCAAAGCAGTATATCTGAATACAGCATCCCAAAGACAGAAACTGGTAAGGTTCTTCAAATTGTCTAAATTGATTGTCTTCAGGCTTGAGAATTCAATGTTGTCAAGTGTAACCATATCCTCTTAAGTATGTCGTCTGTTACTTCATTGGCTCTACCTTAAAATCCCTCTCTTCCACTTTTTTACTATCCCAAAAAAGATATATTTGGGCAGACTCTCAATATAAAAAGTAACACTTTTGTTCATCAGTGATCAATTATGAGGTATTGTTAGCATCTTTTCTTGGAATACCAAGTATTCTACCTTCTTTTGTATCACAAAATGCTTTTTAGAAAAGAAAAAAAGGCAGTATCCAAAATCCTTTGTGATCTGAGTTGAAATCTTATTTTGAGGAAAGAGTGAGGAGGAGATTTATGTTATTTCGTAGAGAGCATCAATATTAAATTAGATGCACATTTTTCATATTGTTAGGTGAAACATGTTTTTGAAAATTGCAAGAAAGATGTGAATTTCTTCAATAAGTGGATTGAGAAAGGAATCATCGATCGTTTGAGTGTATGTTTTCTTTGTGTACCTCATTATTATTCCTTTAAAATATTCTCTATAGCCGCTCTTTTAAACGTCCAGAACATCAAAGCGTTTTACATGCGCCTAAATGATGAGGGCAAAACTGTTGCAGCAATGGATATGCTTGTTCCACAGGTAATACGTTCATCCATGTTTCGTTACAATCAGATGACGAGTTTCAGTTCCCATGAATATGCAAGTACGTATGGCAAAATGGGTGGGTTAGGTACGGGTTGAAAAGAGTAACTCTTAAGGGTTTGTACAAACGTCCAATATCAATTTCACAAAAGTTGCTTTATCTGTTAGGTTGGTGAGCTTATTGGTGGAAGTTAAAGGGAAGAATGTCTTGATTACTTGGATAATCGCCTAGATGAACTCAAGCTCAGTAAGGAGAGCCTTTGGTGGTACCGGGATCTTCGACGTTATGGTACAGGTTAGCATCTTTCTTTCTCATCTGCTAATTTCTTGAAATAGCCTGTAATCTGATCATACTTGAAAGGGTCATTGATCATGTTGCTTGCATCTGTAAAGGGTATTTTAGTAGTCAGTGGCAATTGAATGTGAGTTATTTATGTTGTGTTATAAAAGTGACTATGATTCGTTGTGTTTTGGTGTGTAAAACAACAAGTATTCAAAAATATCAACAAAGTGAGGTCAATGTTATCGTGAGTGACAACAAGACGTGGAGAAATACAAGTAAACCTTTTAGGAAAAAGATTACCTCGTAAACTCGTGCAATGTGATATTAGTGAGACCGGGAAGTGATTTCCCGAGTCGTACCCCAACGAGGTGTGAATGGAAAGCTACGTTAAAGATCGAGATTAAAGACTTGTATATTTGGTTGTGAAAGATTGTTTGGAATTATGGTACGCTAAATTAACGAAATTGGAAAATTAACGAACGAGGATGAAAATAAATTAACCTAAAGGGAACAAAAGGCACTTGGCAAACTAGGGGAATCCTAAAACACTACGGGAAACAAAGTTAGGTATCGGGAATCCTAAATCACAATTAAAAACAAACACGTAACGTTTATTTAAAAATAAACGTCACGCGCAAGATAAAACGTGAAATTTAAACACGAAAGGTCCTACGAGTCTACAAACAATTTTCTTACGTACTAAAAGACAAAAGAAAATTTTGGAAAAAAGAAAATTAATTTTTTAATGAAAATCCTAATTATTATTTAATTAAATACTAATTAAACTAAATTAAATAAAAATAAATATTAAAACTATTTAAATAAATCTGAAAATTTTCTGGAAATTAACTTAAACTAAAACAAATTTAAGAAAATTAAAAAGCTTGAAAGAAACAGCTACAATAAGCTGCTATAAGCTAAACAGCTTATATAGGCTTATTACACTATCACTACTATAAGAATAAAAAAGGAAGTAATATACACTGAGAAGACCCTAGGGCAGATGGTTGTGTGTGGTGTGGTTGTGTGTTTATGCAGGAGGTCAGGGGTTCGACCCCCACCTCTTGCATTTTTTTGAAAACATTTTTTTTTTTTTTAAACTAGTTTTCTTTCTCTCAAAACAGTGTAACACCAACACTTTCCAATTTCACAAATCAAACTTGCACCAATCTCACCAAGTACTCAGATTCAATGTTTTTCTTATGTGATGTTGTTCAAAGGTTTTTTTTTTATTTTTATTTTTTTTTTTTTTACCACACTCAAAGTAGCAAACTGAACTTGTTAGGCTTAATCAAGCAAAGGGCTAAAACAAACACAATCACAACAATAGTAACAACCAATAACAACAATAATTTCAACCAACAATCAACAAACTGAATCAAAAATCAAATCAAGCTCAGCTCATGATTAAGCATCAGCAGACTTGGGTCAAAAAGGGCACAAAGGGAGGCCAATTTAAACACACAAATAAGCACACAAGGGCAAACAAGAAACTCACATATGAAGGCAACCTAAGTGGCTTGCTGAAACCACAATGATTAAAGAAAATGCTCAAGAAATGAGCTTGTTGTATTCTTATGAAAATGGGTCAAAGCTGTTGGGTCTGTGTGCAGGGCACTAAACTGGCCAACTAGGTCTCTTTATGGCAAAATTCAAGTGAGCAAATGTGTTCCAAATCCCAAGATTCTTGTTGATACTGATAAACATGCTACCAAAGATTACCAAACAACAAACTTCATCTAAATCCAATGATTAATGAACCCTACATGTGATCTAGAAAATCATCCCATTTTCACAGTATGCATTTTTTGACTTTTAAGATTTTTGCTCAATTTGACTTTAATGATTTTCTAAAGGCCTTAGCTTATTGAATATGATATAAATACCCTAAATGAAACTTACTGAAACTATTTTAACAAGTTTTACACTAAATTAAAGCTTATGCTAATCTAAAGCTATAGCAGATATGTAGTAATGGAATTCAAAGAGTGATTGTGACTTGTTTCACTAAATCCACCAAAGTAAAGGTTGAATTTAACTCAGTTTAACCTAGTAGTGATGCTTGGATGGTTTTTAACTACTAACAACAACAATAGAACAGTTCAACAACTAAATCCAAACACCCCTAGTTGAAACAGATTTCACAATTTTAAAAGCACACTACAGAATCTAAGGATTAAATATACTAAACTGACTTACATTAACATTAAATAAACTAAATTGAACAAAATCAACCAACAATTAGCCACAAATAACTATATTAACAGAAAAGGAAGAACTATGAAAATGACTCACAGGTTCTTCCAAACACACAAGGTAGACCAGGACTAGAACCATTAACCTAAGACTCCCCATAGAGTTCTAAACCAGTCATCCTCCATACTTTGCCTGCTCCATCCCATTTTCTTCAATTTCTCATTTTTTTTGAATTTTCTTGTATTTTTCTCTTTTTTTTTCTTTTTCTGAATTGCTGGTATTTTTATCTCCAAAATGCTTTAAAGAGGCTTATGAAAGCTTTTGTAACAGTTTGTTGTGCAAATTAAGTGAAATAACAAGAATTGTAGAATTTGAATTAAAAATGCAATTTTGCTTGAAACATAAAGAAGACTTAAATTAACTTGGAAATACTAAATTACAGTTGAAAACTAAGTAAAAATGAAAGAAAAGTACAAGGGAAAGATGCCTCTGAAGGCTTACAATAAGCTCCTATTTATACTAAATGGAAAAACAAGGCTTCTCTCTTTGTTGTGCTAGTTCTGTGAGTGTAAACAGCTTTGGAATGCTCCTTGTGCTTTCTTCAGTTAATCCCAGCTGTTTGATTAAAGTAAGCATGATCTTGTCCCTTGAATGAATTTTTGGCGCCAAGACTGTTGTGGATTGGTGACATGGCAAAGGTGTTAGGTAGAGTTTTGTGAGAGGTGGAGGGATGTAGTGGGATGGGGAATGGTGATGGGGGGGAGCTTTTGAGGGTGGATGGAGTATGGCAGAGGTGAAGTCGGGGAGATGGTTGTTTATCCAGGTAAAGGAGGGAGTTGGGGAAGAAGCAGTGTTTGACTATTTGACTGGGTCTTATAAACACGGGGTGGGTTTTGGGCTAAGGTTCTGAGTTGGGCCTTTGGGTTTAGTGGGTTTATTTTAGGAAAAGGGGTGTATTGGGTTGGGTTTAGTAATAAAGGAAGGGTTTGTTTGGTTATAGAAAATGAAAACACAAGGGCCAAAATTGACATAAGCTGAAAGTTGAGGGTAGATTCTGCCACATTTTCAAAACTCTATCCAAGGACTAAATTTGCCACATATTAAATTTCCAAGGATCCTTTGTTGTTGAGTTTCCAAAATTAAACACTCGGGGACCAAAACTATCACTTTTGAAATTTGAAGGACCAATTTTGCCAAATCATGAAACTATACCACAAACGTCATTTCTTGATTCCTGGGGGACTGTTGTTGACTTTTCTTCATAAACTTCTCTCCAGGGACCATTTCTGTCATTTTCTGAAAGTTCAGGGACCAATCTTGCCAAATGTGAAACTTCAGGGACTAAACTTGTAAATTCTTGAAAGCTTTTTACCCAAAGATCATTTTTGCTTTTAAAGGATTTGGTTTGACTTTTCTTTTCAAAATAAATGCTCAGGGACTAATTTTGTCAAGTTTTGAAAGTTGGGGGACTGAAACTGCCAATTATGCAAACTTTGTACGATTTTCATTTGTTTTTAATCATTTTGCATCTAAAACATATAAAACACGATCTTTGGGATATTTTCAGTATTTTGATGTATTTCCGAGTGTTTTCACGTGTTTTGGCAGTTACAATACGATAAAAATGATGAGTATTTACACACTCATCAGACTATTAGTCAAATGTTAAAAAAAAACCAATCCATAACATAATGGGGAATTCCTAAGGTCAAAATCACTACCATCAGTAGCTATTACAATGTAGTTAAAAAAATACTTTCGGTTTTATTCATGCTGAAAATTTTCCATAACATATTAGTTTTGTTCTTGTAATAATTTTTTTGCCGGTATAGCAGTTCCACATGCAGGTTTTGGGTTGGGATTTGAGAGGCTTGTGAAATTTGTAACTGGAATAGATAATATTCAAGACACAATGCATTTCCTTCGAGCACCCAGGTCAGCTGAATATTGACAAAGAAAATGCCTCGACCTGGACACATGGTTCATTTTTTTTTCGGGAAACTGGTGTTCAGAATTACTACAATAACAAACTAAACGAAGTTAATTACACGAGTTTTTGATTAAAAAAGAAAACGCAAAAAGTACTTTTCTACCTACTAGTCGTCATACAAGAAATTTATTAGGGTCCGTTTGGGTTATAAATGGGGTTGGATTTGGATTTGGATTTGGTTTAAGATTTGGATTTTTGAATTTGGTTTAATAGAGAGAATTTATATATATTAAATAGATTTTAAAATAAAATTTAAATTAAAAATATTGTTTGAATAAGAAAATAAAAATAGAATGTGAGGGGGGAGTTATTGCTCTCACGGATTTAGGGCACGTTTGGTATGGGTTTTTTGTGGGGTTGGACTCAAAGGTGGCTCAAATCTTTTGTTTGGTATGAATTATGGGGTTTAGATTTAGGCTTCAAACCCTCCAACATTACCATCCACAAAAGTCACCCCACTACCCTACTTTTCTACAACTTTCATTTTTTGTGGGCCCAACTAACACCATTCTCTCTTTCTCTCTCTTTATTTATTTATTTTCTTATTATAAATTGTATTTTTTTATTATATTTTTTCTCTCTCATCATTTAATTTAAAATATATATTAAATTCAAATCAAAATCCAAATCCAAATCATAATCCAAATCATAATCCTAATCCTAATCCTAATCCTAAACCCATCTACAAACCAAACGGGCCCTTAGTGTCAAATCCATGCATTTATGGTGGGTTTTCTAGAACCTCACAAGTGAGGTGTGAGTCCCTATTTGAAAACCCATGAGTGCTAAACAAACAAGTTTTTTTACTTTCACTCCATTCCATCTAGTCAAAACCCTTATACCAAACGGACCCATAATAGCCGTCAGTTTCACAACTTTGGAGTAGTCAAATCGCATTGAGTATTTAAGTATTAAATTTTGTTTGACTTTTTGCACTTGAAGACAAAAAAACAAGTCGCACAAATTACATAAGCCGTCAATCGCCCAAAAATAAAAGCCTTAATGAACTCTTATGAAGATTGTTCAGGTGATGAAGATGTGAGCTCAAAATTGCAAATATTTTAAAAATTTAGGGAAGTCCTTGGCATTTATATTGGTGAAAGTAAAGAATTCAAAGATGGGGCTAACATTTGACGAGTTTATTCAAGATTTTGGAATAGGTCGACAACAACGTCTTTTAAGTTTAGTTCCACATTGGGATGCCCTAATTTCAAGAAACATTTTTGTTTCAAGTATCATAATTTCTTCAACATCCTCTTAATGTTTTATCAAACTTAAGTCAATGAAGATCTCCTCAAGCTTCATGCTCAAGTTTCAAGTATCAATGACGATTTTTAAGTGAATTAAGGTTTCATGTCTATTAGATGGTGTTATGAATAATTATATGTGGATGTCCATATAGCCCATAATAGGCCCACGGCCCATGTTAGCTATTAGGGTTTTGCCCTAATGTTTGTCTATATATACTCTTTGTAAAACTCCTAGTAATTGATTAATTGAACATTACTTTCATTCCCTCTATTCTTGTTCACAACACGTTATCAGCACGCTCAATGGTTTTAGTTCCGTTTTTGCTTTCTCTCAATTCTTTGTCTCGATTATCACCGGTATGTCTTCGCTCCGAATCATGTTTTTTTTTATTCGCATCAGTTAAATGTTATTTATCCTTTGCATGATTGTTTTGATAGACCATTAATTAATACGTATAGCTCTATGTCCGAATTCATGATGTTGATAATGATAAACCAAATAAATTATTACTGTATAACCGAATATAACTCATAATATATTAACAATACAAATAAAAACATGTACGCACTGATTTATTCAATTAATGTGATATGAATAAAACAATACAAATAAAAACATGGATAACATGCAGTAAATACGATTTATTTGTTAAAAGAATTCGAGACGTACCTATAGCGATTTAAACACAAATCATATATAGATCTAGCATGCTACATTATTGTTTTTAATAATATCTATAGGACTGCATGTTAATCACCGTCTATCCATG
The DNA here is from genome assembly GCA_014162995.1 of Artemisia annua. Lineage (NCBI taxonomy): Eukaryota > Viridiplantae > Streptophyta > Magnoliopsida > Asterales > Asteraceae > Artemisia > Artemisia annua. Next base: position 393,792 of record LBNU01003379.1, read on the forward strand.
GAACGATTTCATATAATAATTTCTTAACTTGTATTGCATACTTTAGTGATTAAGTTACGTTAATTTGGTGGGACATATTAATTACTAATGTGAAAAATCACGTAGTAGCAAACTGTGCGATTAAATAAAATATGAAGAGAGCGGGGTTCAAGATTTACCGGTTAGAAGTCGACGATGTTGCAAAAAAAAACAATAAAATAAATCACCTTTTAGCTAGAGAACGATAAATTATTACATATATTTTTGGGTTTCTAAAGGTACGGTTTAAGTTTCTTTCATCGTATCTATTTACTTACGATTTTATTTTCTTGATCCACGTATTAAATCCTTTACATATTGATCGTGACTGTTATAAGAATACATGCTTCTCAATATTGGTGTGTTAAATTCTATGGATTCCCTTAAACGCATATAGTTGGATTTCAATATCGCTCTTATAAGATGGAAATTTAAGATGAATTGTATATGTTTTGATCGTAATGCTAATAATAATATGTTTTTACATACTAGTATAGTTCTACTCCTTAACGTTTTTATACAAAAGTCTTAAATTGACCTATACTTGAGTATCAAATTGGTAATTCATAACTAAGTTAACAATTATAGGCTGATGGTGGTCTTATATGCTCGGAATGGAGTAGAGATAAATATATTCATCAACACAGTCCCTTGTGATTAATTAATTGGTTTCTTGAACACAAATCAAATAAGAATAAACAAAGACGTGGATGGCATGAATCGTAAAACGAATGGTATGCTATATAACGTGATATAGTACTTATTGTAAGACTATTAGACAAATATTGTGTGGCTTGTTAAGTGATCTATTTTAAATAAGTATGACCACTTTAAAACTGAGCTAAATAGATAATCATAGTTGTTAAGAGGCTACTGGTAATGGGATAATAAATAATACTATGTGTTTTATTGTTTCTGATATAAAGATGCTTGTTTTGTGATTATAGTTTCATAATGATTATATTGACATTGATTATGATATATTTATGAGTAAATATTTAATAAAAAGAAGAGATTGCCATGCATTAACGTATTACTTTGTGGAGGATAAATCATGATAAACCAATATATAGTATTTGAGATTTTTTTATGTGAAAATAGTAATAATGATTTTACACCACTGCACATGTTTTGTTAGTTATACTATAATATAAGATGTTCTTTTTCATTTGTTTATGAGTTAATTTGCTTGTTGGGATACTAAATATTCGATCTCTATATTGTTTGCATAAATTGACGTATAAGTTGCCTACACTTTTATTCTGATTAGATTATGTTAAATTTGAATGTTACTACAAATGAAGGCATGCTTAACTTGATTCTGGGGTATGTGTATGTATCTTTTGGCTTGTTGATATTTAAAATACATCACATGATATGGCTTTGATTGCATTATAGATTGTACTTTTAGTTTTTTTTTTCACATGTACTGTATTCAAATTTTTGATTGGAGAGGTATTTGTTTAAATGTGATGTAGTATTAAATTTTTCATATTATTTGATGTTTACATAGAAAGTGCAATCTAAGTACATGTGGTCATAAACTAGAGTTTATGAGCCAAGATTATTTTATTGAGTGGCATGACCGGTTGGACCATCCCCGATCAATAATGATGCGAAATGTATAAAAGAACCATGGGTTCATAAAGATTGATTTGATTGTTCTCAGAGGAAGTTAATTTTTCATATATCACCACCATAGTAAAGTGAGGACTTTGTCCTATAAAGTTTTGGAAATAATATAATGGGGATGTATTCAGGCCTATACATCTGTCATGTGGATCATTTTGAGTTTTAAAATCGATGCATCGTCAAAATGATCATCAAATACGCAACTTAAAGTTAGCGTGATTAGTGGCTCGGCTTATAAAATGCGAGCACGGTTTTCCAAATTATATTATTGAGAATGGTGGTGAATACTTCCAAGTATTGGACGATTATTGGAATAAGTGTTGAACATAAAAGTTGCCCATGTTCATACGCGAATTGCTTTTGTTGAAACGTTTATAAAACGTCTTCAGTTGATTGCAAAGCCAATAATATTGTGAGAACAAAACTTTTAGTTTATGGGGCATGTTATGACATATGAATCGCATCTTGCCAACAATATATAATGAATCCTCCCCGTTATAATGGTTTTGGTCACAAACCATATTCCCCATGTGAGATTTTGTAATTGTGAGAAATGGGATGTTGAAATTGATAATTCATTCAGAGGGAGAGATTGAGCAGCGGAAAATTTAGAATGAATTATAATGTTGATCCTCAAACGAATATGAAATGGGACAATTCATTTATCAGATCAAGCAATTGCCAGACAAGTTTAGAAAAGTTTAGTGACCGAAATTAAGTGACTAGATCATACGCTGCTAGTGCTCCATTTATAATGTGTGTCCCAGCATTAAAATTAATGATTGGTAGTAAGTCTATGACACGTCTGCAGCGTGATAGACTAATCGATTCCGAATAAAAGTCCTCGAATAAAGAGATAAAATGGAGCAATTAAGAAAATTAAGATGGTCGAATCGAGGTAATAAGAACCCCATATTATTTAAAGAGAAACTAGACATGAAGGTTATTGAATACCCCGGGTACGTGAAAATTTTTGAGATCTCAACAAATGATAGAATATAATGTCTAGTAAAGTGTGGAATCGAAAAGAACTGAAACGACGTCGATAATATTGTATATAGTAATGCGCATGATAAATAAAGGTGAGGATCTTGGATATCTGCAAGAAGTGCAGTTTTATAAATGAATGGCCAATGAATGTAAAGACACAAATAACTGATGAAAAGATTAATTTTATGTCTGGCAGTATGAGAAATAAAAATGTGTCTAACATGATAATACAAGAGCTCATTTGATGTTGAGATTCCTTAAGGAATATAGAATGCATAAATCACATGTTATGATTCTCGAGAATACTAACAGATTAAATTGAACAAGTTTAGTTAGTTTTTGCAAGAGACGTGGGTTTATATTTTACTAACCCATGAAAACAAGTTTAGTTAGTTTTGCAGATGCAGGTATATGTTTTAGTTACCATGATCGGTCTCAAGTTGGATATGTTTTCACAAGTGGCGGCACTATTTCCTAGCGTTCGATAGAGCTTACAATCGCGGCTACTTCCACAAACCATACATCAATTCTGGAAAGGAGATACCAACTATTGCATGTAGATAAGATAGCATGCTTTGCCATATTCAAGAAATGTTACATCAAAGGCGACAAGACACTTATCGTTCAAGTGATTATTTCGTGGATCTATATCAAGTGATGTAGTTATCAGAGGGAGATAATACGCGCTGCACTTTTTTTCCCTTAGTCATGGTTTTGTCCCACTGGGTTTTCCTGACAAGGTTTTTAATGAGGCAGCATTTCCTAAGCGTATTAATAATATGGACATCCAAGAGGGAGTGTTATGAATAATTATATGTGGATGTCCATATAGCCCATAATAGGCCCACGGCCCATGTTAGCTATTAGGGTTTTGCCCTAATGTTTGTCTATATATACTCTTTGTAAAACTCCTAGTAATTGATTAATTGAACATTACTTTCATTCCCTCTATTCTTGTTCACAACAGATGGCATTTTGTCAACCACCTAGTCTTGCTTTTAGTTTATATTGTCAATCACATATTTAAATCCCACGTATAATCATTAGCCCTTGTGATAACTAAGATCTCATTCAAATTGAACCGAAGTCAGTTCCGTGTTTCAGTTTGTTTCGCTATGACGATTAATAAAAGTCAAGGGCAAACATTGTCATAGGTCGGTTAGTATTCTCAAATGGCCAAACTATATGTGGCTCAAATGGCCAACTATATGTGGCTATGTCAAGAGCAAGAAAGGATTGAAGGTTCTTTGTTGCGACAAAGTGGCAACTACACAAACTCCACAACAAACGTCGTTTACAAAAAAGTTTAATTTCGCATTTGAATAAGCAACATATATTTGTATTAAAAGACAGCTTCATTATCTTTTTCAATATATATTACATGATTGTTTTTACGTACATATTCGATTTCGGCATGTATTATCATAAAGCTAGCCCGCGCATTCAAGCGGCCTATGAAACTAGTTTTATACAATAAGATATAACCAAAATCGCTTTATTTACCCGTTATAAGCCAACATGGCGGCGGCGGTGTATCAAATACTAAAATTGCTCATTTTGACTCCGACATGTTTTAAGTTGTTATCCAACTCGAGCTCATAGCACCTCTAATAAGACGACGTAATGTGACTTTTTGATCGTTCGTTTGCATGTATTGGGCAAAACAGAATCTACTACGTGCTAGATTATTTGAACATTCGGTACAATGTATATCTCAACCTCCAACAACTTATTATAAACATCTTGATGGGAGGTATATTCCCGTCAATAAACGCTCAAGTAAACTATACAATGGCACCTGTTGGTTCTCCATATCATCAAATAACCACATATTAAGCAAAAACCTACATCTATACACCACTACCCAAATTGCATTTTACCAAAGTGATTATACTTTTAAAGTTCAACCTCATTAAAATCATCACTAGAAGCATCACCATTAGTCATCGGCGCAAGGAACGACTTTGGATGCATACCTAAAACCTCACCATGTGGTTTCATTTCGCTATTTGAAACAGAAAAACGTTCATCCGTGCTTCCACCCCATGAAGCTGTTCGTCGTGAGTGAGGTGAACCGGAGGTACTAGGAAATGAGGGCATTCCCCCTTTTGTGATATTGTCCATGCTTGCAAATCTTTGCATGGAAGATTGATATGTAGGAGCTTGGAAAGAGTTATGTGCTGAAGTTGGCGGATGATTATCATCAACAGCTGTAGTTTGTTCTTGTATATTTTGCTGAAAAGAATCTGCTGGCTGTTCAGCTGAGGGTGCGGCCATGGGGACGAAGAACTTTGGATTTGTTTTTGGTACGGGTTTAGTGGAAGCGACAGAAGGTGACTGGAACAACTTGGTTGGATTCCCGCCACCTTGGTTGAAAGTGTCGACGTACCTGCAATGAGCATATGAAAACATCAATCATATGGTTTCAGTAAAAACTTCTAAATGATAATCCTTCTATGTAAGTGTCGCGCCGTGTTTATATTTTGCTTTTTACTACTTGAAGACCCAATAATAAGTTTGAGTGTTTTACGTATTAAAAGTGATTATTTGATATGAAAAGGGGGTTTATACGAGACAGTGTTTGGATGTGCTCATGTTATCAAAGTCATAAGAATCAGTTGTTTGAGTGTATAACAATTGACAAAATCAGAGAACTCACTTTTGAAATGGCCCCTAATATTGATCAGGTAAGCATAAATCAGTGTTCTTGCAGCTACTCCTAAACTGATTATTGCCCAAAACTGATTATTTGACCACTAAATAATCTGATAAGCAAAAGTTTTAATATATCCAAGCAATATATTATCACCTTCATAAATCGCAATAATCAGGTAACTATTTTCAAGCTACAATGGCGAGATACAGCCCCTTAATGTTTAAATATACAGTCTCCTTGATTAAAGGGAAAAATAGTGTTACTAGACCGATCTGTTATTAAATTCCATTTAAACCTAGCCAAAATATATCAAACAAAGCAACCATTACTGCTATTTCATACTTCTGTCGGCATTCTCATGAAAATTTCCTGTTTTGGTCAATCTATCTGCTAATTCCTAATTCCTAAAAATAGCTAGAATATCTGTCAGAAACTAAAATATCAGGTTATATGATCATCATACAAAGATATAAAATCATGGTCTAGAAATGAGTCACCTTGCTCGAACATTCTTTCCACGAGCCGAGAATTGACTTGAGGTGGCTGGAAGTGGTGGAATTCCTGAACTATGTCCAACACTCATATTTCCACTTAAATATTCTGAGCTTCCATTGCTCACAGATCCTTCACTCTTTAGACTACTTCTTGAGCCATAATCTGATGTTCCATTCTGAAAATTTCCCATTGTTGGTGGTGGAGCAAGTGCTGCTTCCTCTGCTGGTGGATCAACACCTTCCTCTACCCATCTTTTAAGTTTATCGTCGTAATAAAACTTATTTGTCTCNTTCTGCCAGGTTATGAACCGAAATCACCCCACCACTCGACTCCTTCTATATGACAAAGAAACAACGGTAAATAACATGACAAACATTCAAGCTAAATTTATAGAACCAAAATATGATTATCTAAATGTAATAAATTGAATATATGGGTGACAAGGATGAAGATCGACAGGCTCACCTGGCCTCCATAGGACGTGTTTGTGTAAGCAGTTGTATCCTTCATCACAATCAACTTTCCACCAAACCCAAAAGTAACTAAAGCATGACGAGGTTGACCAGCAGACGACCTTTCAGCATTAGAATGATGCGATTTTTGGTGTCCACCCTGATGAACATTTTGTTGAGAATAGTCCACCTGATTCTGATTTACATAGGCGTTTGCAGCACTCATCGTTTCACTTTGCCCCGTCATCGATGGAATGTATGATTGGGACGCATAACCATATGGTGATTGTTGTTGCTGATTAAAGTTGTTGTTATCTACACGTAAATTAGCATCATGTTGACTCTGTACATGTTGGTTAGTATAAGACGTGTTCCAGTTATAGCCTCGGTTACTATTTTGATTGGCTTGTGTAGAATGATACGTATCCAAACCACACCATTGTTGTAAATTCATATCGTAATACCACCCTGGATACTGTGGATCAAAATACATATGCGGCGGATACCCATTATTCGATACACTAGTTTGCGAGTTCGGATTCCAACTCACGACACTTTCACTCACCCCTTTATCCGCTACTAAATTCTGAACGTTTTGTTGCAAATAACTAACTTCCGTTTTCACACCTGAAACTGTCCAATCAGATGCAACACTAACATTATCCGACACCTGCGCATTTAACGCCGTGTCATAACCTTCGTCAACTTGATACCATTGTCCCGTATTTACATCATACTTCCATCCCGGACACATATTCTCCCAATACTCTCTACTATTCACAACATCTTGAGTATCCACACTTTGTCGAGCAGACGTCGTATTGGAATATTCTATTACACTCCCACCATGTGACACATTATCTACGGAACTCACTTCACTAGCAACAAAATTATCATTTTTCGCACTCGGTTCAACCAAATTACCATCAAACTCCGTAAAGAAATCATCGTTATATGTCCCAAAAACATTACTATCAGTAGTATCCTCGGTACTAAAAGCACTCCACTGCACCTCCTTAACTCCCGAACCACCACTACTAGCTTGTTGATTCACATTAGATGACGACACTAACGACTGAGTGGGGCCCACATTCTCTTCTAAACCTACTTTCTCTAATTCTTTCGCTAAATTTCTAACACTATCACCTATGCTCGAATCACATTTAACCTTAACCACCTCATTAACACGACTCACATTCTCGGACTCGTTACGCTTAACCGAAGCGATAATATCGACATCGTCAACCAACTTATCGAAAAAATCCTCATCAGTATCCTCCATTTATAACTCAAAACTGAACAGCTTCGTTAATCTCAAATTCAATCCATCCATATCAATCAATACACATAATTAGCCCTAATTTGACCTTATAATCCCTAAATTAACCTAATTAGCCCTAATATAGGGTTTTACTGGATCCCTAATATGATTTATAAATAGATAAAATGAGCAACACCTTTGAACAGTTATAATTCATCAATCTGCAATGATTTGAATATAATTAAAAATTAAATAACTAATTAAAAAAATTGGGGAAAAAAATGAGAATAGATATAGAAATCTGTATGTATATAGAGAGAAAGATGAAGCATACATATAACCACGGTTTTCGGAGGTGAAAGATGACTGAAGAATTATTTTTTATATAATTTTTGTTACGAGCAAAATTGATAATGTAATTTTTTTTTTTTCTAGTTCTGGTGTGAAAGTAGAGGGATGGAGCTATATAGGTTCAAGTATGGCGGTTGCGAGACTATTTATACGTATGGGGGGCCACCCACCCAGCCAAGGGGATCTCTTCACATTGGGAATTTGTCGCGGCTTTGCTTAAGACATACTCCATTTTTTCTACATTAATAGTTTAGATTTAACGGAAATGCTATTCTTTTCTATAATTTGTTACTTACTTATTTTGTTACTCACAGGACTCTACAAGTGTTAGAATTAATGGTTTAAATTCAGAGAGAGAATAATTGAAAAAAATATATATAATATATTGTATGAGTTGGAGATTAATCGGAGAATATTATAGGAGGCTTTAACAATGCTCGATATATAATGTTCTAATTTAATTGTTTACTACTAAAAATAAATGAACAATTTTGATCGAGTTTACCATATTTACAGTCGGTTGAAATTAATACTACAAACTTTTAAAAATACATTGATTAATTAGTTAATGATAACTATAATTCTATATAAAAAAAAAGTAAAAGAAAGAAAGTAGTAATATTATGAGTTTCTTAAACCGTGTGTTTTTCGTCGGAAGACAATTATTTTAGAACGGAGGGGGTACCATTTTTTACAACAGGAATAATCAATCGACTATATTAATAGAAAGAATTAGTACATGACATATGTTATATTTTGTATGAGTAGTAAGATAACAATACTCGCCTGAACACATTTATCATTTTGTTAGTGTATCTGTTTTCGACTTATGTTAAATACGTCTTATATTATTTGCTTAATTGGGACTTATGCGCTTATATAAGTGTGCTATACCATAACAAACTTATATAAACCCACAAGTTTCAAAACAAGCCATAAAAATTAAACCTAATTACCAAAATGAACCAATTTCATACCGAATATACCAAAATGAACCAATTCTAACTTCCAAGCATTTACTTCACTTTATACCTACATTACTTAATTTTTTTTCTTACTCATTAATATCCATTCATCACAAACCATATCCAAAAACACTTTTACATCCCGTTCATCTACAAACCCATCAACCAAGATCCTTCTCTCATTCACCATCCATTCACCTACAACCCAGAATTTACTTCACCTCCGATTAAAACACACAGAACCTTGCCTCAGAACACCTCGCCCAAAACCTCCCACCTCGCCTAGAAACTCCCCACATCCTCGCCCCGGAACTCGCCCCAGAACCTCGCCTCAGAACACCTCGCCCAGAACCTCCCACTTCGCCCAGATCCTCCTAGAACTCGCCCCAGAACCTCGCACAGAACCTCGCCTAGATCCTCCTCACTCCATGCCACTACTGGAATTACCCCTCTCGCCCGGATTCTCGCCCAAGACACTTTTCCTCGCCCTTACCTCGCCTACAGCTTGCCTAGGTCTCGCCCTAAAGCCTCACCTCGCCCAGCATTCGCCTAATCCTTGCCCCATCTTTCTGAATCAATAGACCTCGCCCCATCTTTCGCCCAACATTCTTTTATACACGTGTACGCTTATAAACTAATCTAATAGTACATCTAACGGCTAATATCTCAAAAGTTCATTTTTGATAATTTTCTGTGCGAGGTTTATATACGTAAATTAGTTGTATAAAACGTTCATTTAAGTAATTTACTCTAAAAATTAAGCTCAAACTTTTGGTTTGAGATATATAATTCCATGGATATACATTAATTTACTATATAATAATAATTATTATTATAAATAACAACTTCATATATGTTATTTTACAAAAATTAAAATCAAAAGTTTAGAGGTATTGAAAAAATATAGAGATTGACAAGTTTACTTAAATCCATAAAATTTATTTAAAATTTAACAACTATATTTTTATTAATTACCCCCTCCAATTTTTTTTAAATTTTTTTTTAACAAAATCGACACATGTGTTTTAATATATACTTGTTTTGCTTGATGAAATTTAGACGGGTTTGACAAAATTGAAGCTAATTTTGACTTTTATTGGCAAATAAAAATGCTTTATTTCACCTACGTGTCAAAATCGAACTCTCTCATTGATCTAATCAAAAAGTCCTCAAAGATTTATGGTGCGTTTGGTTTGTAAGTGGGATTGGAATTGGATTCGGGTTTGGGAAAGGTTTGAAAGATTTGGAATAGATTTGAGAAAAGATTAGGAGAGAGAATATATATTATTATATATAAAAAAGTTTTATTTTTAAAGTTATAAAAGATTTAATAATGTTATTTAGAATAAAATAAAATTAAAAAAAAAATACCACACGAGACAATTTATAGAATAATAATATACTAATTATATCAAAAGTAATTTGTGGCTGTAATTCTAAGGACAAAATTTATGTCAGAGGAATCACAGGATACCTACCTTTATAGCTAGGATTTAAAAAAGACAACTTTTTGGAATGAAATAATGTACGGTAAAGGAATTAAAACATACCAAACATTATATTTGAGTCAAAATCCTAATCTTTCATTCAACACCCTCTAACCAAACGGGCCCTTAGTTGTCCATTTTGTGTATGTTCTCTATTATATAAGCGATTAGCTTAAACACATGAACACACATTCAAAACCTCGTTTGCCCCCTTCTTTTGATAACCTTGTTGTTAGTAATCATGTACGGGAATTCATTTGATGGGCATAAACAAAATTACTTGCTCAGGCCATCTCCAACTATCCTTTAGCACTCTCTAAATTTAAAAGATGAAATAGCATCTTTTCGTTACATTTATCCTTAAAAAAATTCATCTGTAACTAAAAAAATTGATCTCTAAATATATCTTTCAAACATATTTATATTGAATTAATTAAATGGTGATTCCTCAACTATGAAGAATCTTGAGTAATGCTTCAAAAACAATTCCAAATTCAGAGCATGCTTGAAGATGGATTTTGATGCTCCATTCTTCATATATGTAAAAAAATGATAGTTTGCATAGCATGGTTAGAGATGACCTCAAAATTGATAAAAACAACCTTGAAAAATTCATTTTTTAAGAGTGTTGTTAGTGAATATAACATATATTTTTGGTAAATAAACGTATGTCATGGATGAATTATTATTTCTAACCTTTAAAAAAGAAACATAAAGTTTGGTGTCTGTAACTCTTAGTATTACAAAAATTTAAGAGTTCATATAATTTTTCCAAACCCAAAGCTATTCCCAACATATTCCAATATATTGGGCCAAGCATTGGACTTGAAAGCATAGTATTAACTCTAAGACATAGACTCCATATGCACTCTGGTATATAACTTTAAAAGATTTTCTCCCATTTACCTATGTGGGACAAAATGCTCAAATGGTTTCATCAAAATATAGTAAGCATTCATTTCACTAATCTAATAGTAGTAAAAATTATTGGACTATACAAACACATATTTTGATGAAGAGACTAAACAAGAGGAAGATGATATTGATAAGGAACCAACCCAAAAGCCACTGGTTCTCCTTCTGTGGTTGATGACCTTTGGTTAGTCCCTGATAACAATAACTGAATTTTGATGTCACTTAGGGAATTTCAGATGACTCGACGTAAAAGAGTTTGCAAGGGTGTCTAGTGTACAATAGTCGAGACATTGAGTGAGCCAATTGTTATGCATCTTTAGACTACAATTTTCTATATTCTTCAATGTAATGCAAATTGGTCTAAGACTTTGCATGAGAATGTGTTATCTTTTTGCTATTAAAAGATTAGTTGAAATGGGAGTCCTTTTAACATAAACTCTGTGACATTTCAACGAGCTCCTTTTTTATACGATTGTAAGCTCCTTTTTCAGATGTTTAAGGTTTGGGGGCGTTTGGCTTAAGACTAATCGGTTTCTATTTCTTGTAATTTATTTATAATCCAAACTCAAGAATTGATTGTGACACGGGATTTTGTAGGCACAATGTTGCGGGCGAAATATGATAATCTTTGACTTAAAAGATACACAAACAATAAATGGTCAATCGACTCAATCCTAAATCTTGGTTACAAAAAGGTGTTTGAAACCGTTAATTAGATAGTTGGCCTATTTCTTAAATTAAAGCTATCTTTTTTGTCCTCTCTATCCTGGTCCTAAGTTCTTACTGTTAGAATTTAAGTATCATGACTATCATAATAAATTACTAATGCAAAGTAGCACATAATAGCGGAAGCATAGGATCAAGTATAACATATAAATTGTTAACTAAAACGTAAATAGAAAACGTACCTCTTTAGCAATTCTTGATTGGGATTGAACAAGTGATGAACCCTAATTAGGGTTTATGTAGATCTATGAATAACCCCTTACCTTTTTGTTATTCGATCTCTTGATAACAACAATAGTGTGTTGTTACCTCGTTCTTGTACACACGTACTAATACCAAGTAAATATTTATGCAAGTAAAACAAACACAAAACTATTTTTTGATCAAAGGAAATCGAAACCCTTAGGGTTCTAGGGTGTTCGACCAGTTTGAAGCAAGAGAGAAAAGAGAGAAAGACTTTAGGTATTGTGTGTGTAAAAGAGTACCCAAAACCTAGAAATCCCAATTGTATTTATAGGCTAGATATCTTGGAGTCCAAGTTTGACAAGGATTGGGTTGAACCCATCCTTGGCCGATCGGTGGTAAACCCACAAGGGGTTCCGGATCCTTCTTGACTTCCCAAATAATACACAATAAGACTTTCCTTATTTTCGTTTAACGGTCGTTAGTCACTTTTCCCATTAAGTACTAACGGTCGTTATGTTTTGTGTTCAAATAATAATTAAACATAATTATTATTATTTATTTACTCTTCATACGTAAAGTGTGCAATCCCGAGGTCTCGAGTTCGATTCTAGACATTTACTCGTTTAATATTTTAACCATATTCCAACACTTACAGCTTTTAAGAATGCACGTTTTGGTCAGATATAATGACACATATGGTCCCTGGATGGTTCATGCTATTAGTATTGTTAGTAAATGAATCTGTATGGGTTTGCAATACATGGTCTGCAAATTGGAATGTGAATAATGCTTGTAAGTGGGGATTGTCTTTACAAATCTAAAATATATGTCATGTGTAAAGCATAGTAAATATCATGTGTACGCAATCCATCCTGAATATGAATCTTCCATAATGAACCATATGTTTAAAAACATCAACACAATTGTTCTCAGAGTTTTGACCGATTTTGAACTACTTTTGACCAAATCCACTTTTTTGGTCAATTTTGCTCGACTTGCATAATTGCATTGGTCACTGACCTTGTAGTGAGTAATCTACGCTTTGTAATCCGAGTTATGAAACACTGTACAAGGGTGCTTTTTAGCTGTATAACACATTGCTTGTACCCTGCAAGTATTTTGTTACTCAGACAACAATTCATCACTCTTCCCATTGAATGAGTAGCTCATTTTGTATTTCCGGAAATATGCATGTTAAACGTTTGGTGATCTCTGATTATTACGTATAATGTTGTATAATTTATCATAATTTTCATGTGAACATGTGGTATACATATAAGTTGAGTAAACTACATATTAGTGGGCAACCTCTTAATTTTGCAAACTTGATAACGCTAGTACTAGTTTTATTGTTTTTTTCATTGTGGAATGTGGATTATAATTCTTAATTTATATAAGAAAAGTAAATTTGAAGTATTTGTTACAAAAACTTAAGAGTTCATATAATATTTCCGAATTAATATACCATACTCGTTAAATTATTTGACATATTTAACAATATGGTCCTACTAAATCGAAAGCATGGTATCAACTCTAAGACATATAGGTCATATTGACTACGATATATAAGCTAGAAGATTTACTCTCATTTACCTATGTGGGACAAAAGGTTCAAATGGTCTCATTAGTGACCTTTTGCATGTGTGATGAATTACAAATACAAGTAATCAAGAAAGTGCACAGGTTTACTACCGATATATGCAAAAGAGTGGCTGAATAGCTCAAAGATAGCATAACTTGGTTCGATAGTTGAATGACCTCTTTTTGTTCGAATGTGAGCTCTTTCAAGATTGTTTGTACAACTGGAATAGCTCAAAGATATCTGCTAAATTCAATTTATACTGAGAATTGGCTTATAAGTTATAACGCTAAGTCGCTAATTACCATTCAGTGTTAAAAGGGTGTGAAAGGCTATTTGTGTTAGCCCGTATATGTATTGTTCTTGTGTATCGGGCTCAAGCCCATTTCTAGATGGTTCTGCTCATGCATATTTATATTCGATGTATTATGTATTGCAAATCAATCAAGTAAATAAACACAGATTACAATCAATCGTATCAAACTAATTATCAATATGGTATCAGGCCATATTACGTCCTAAAATAATTCACCCTCTTCAAACTCAAAACCCTAAATTCACCGTATACAGATCCAAGTGTCTGGTCGATCTTTTTGGTTTCTTGTTCTCAGGTTAACAAGTCCATAATTATATTGTTGATTTGTGCTTAGGTTCACAGATCCCCAAGTTATCTGTTGCATGTGCTTTGGTTCACATGCTTGTGATATTTTACTGTTGCATCAATTCCTTCTACTGTTCGATCCATTCTTTCACCCATCCTACAAACTCACTTTTATTTGCAAGCCCTAAACACTTTCAATACATAAAACCATGACTGGAAACGACCCTTCCCCCACCCCTCTCTCAGAAAAATTAGCCCTCGTCACTCATCACCATCTTATCACCCGGGTTCCCATAAAACTCGACCTCGAAAATTGGAATTATGGGTCGTGGGTTTTCTTTTTTGAACAACTATGCAGCGGATACGAGGTATCAAAATACATACATGGCCTATCCACCGATGCATCCGGAAGTACTCCTACCCCTCTTACTCCGGAAGAACTCAAGGTTGACAACATTGTTTTATCTTGGCTTTTTACCACTCTTTCGGAATCCCTACAAGCAAGATTGGTCGTGGAACATCCACGTTCCGCTAAACATGCATGGGACCTTATCACTGAAATAGTACAAGACAACAAACGGTCTCGTGCGATTGCTCTAAAGGCAGAACTCCGGACGCTTAAACTTGGTGACATGAGTATTGATGCATATTTTAAGAAGATTGAATCGATTGCTACGATTCTCACAAGTCTTGGATCCCCGGTTAATAGTGAAGATGTTGTTACCTTCGCACTTGAAGGCTTACCGGAGCAATATGACCATGTTTGTGGAATCATGCATCACCGGGAAATCTTTCCCGATCTCAAAACCGCACGATCCATGCTCACAACGGAGGAGATGCGTCTAAAGTCCAAGTCTCGTTCACTACCCGTGGACTCCTCGTCTTCCTCTCCATTGGTTCTCATGACCGACAAAGGTATGGCTCGAAATCCCACTAATCCTCAAGTGAAATCGTGGAAACCGTGTATTAACTATGCTAAGGGTGCATGTCGATATGGTGCGGGGTGTAAATTTGTTCATGAGAATGGGGGGCGAAATAACCAGCCTAGGGTGCATGTCGATAGGGAGAAAAATAATACTGAAGACATTGTGCTAAATGTTTTATCTAAATTTCGTATTACTGGGAACCAAAAACAAAACACCAGTTCTGTTGGACCACGACATAGTGCATACTACACGTCCCCAGGCCCAACCATGTTACCTATAATAATACCCAACTAACTGCTAGCACTATGGGCCCTCCACCTGGTTTTGGCTACATGCCGGCCCAACTCACCTATGCAAGCCCAACACCTATGCCACCCTTTATCACAAATATGCAGCCCAACCCAACAGCTAACCCACCATACAGTACTGTTACTCAAACAGCCCACCCCCATTCAATATTGTTCCCCAGGCAGCCCACCCACCATACGCTACTGTTCACCAGGCGACTCCCTCGGGACAAGAAACCGTGTTGCCAAATGCTTTTACAGTCGGGACTCTTCATGACCCCACAACAGGTGCCTGTAATATGGACACAGGTGCGAGCTCCCATCTTAATGCTTCGGTTAATAGTCTAAGTAATGTTTTTAATACTTGCATGTATCCTTCCGTCTCGGTTGGTGATGGGCATTCTATTCCTGTCACCAATACGGGTCATAGTATTTTGCCAACTCCTTTTCGACCCCTTCATCTAAATAATGTTCTCATTACACCCCATATTGTCAAAAATTTAATTTCTGTTCGTCAATTTGTTCGTGAAAATAACTGTACTGTTGAATTTGATCCTTTTGGTTTTTCTGTTAAGGATTTCATGACGCGTCGGGTGCTTCTCCGATGTGATAGCACAGGCGACCTTTATCCAGTCACAGCACCATCTCCAATTCCTCAAGCTCTTCTTGTCAGTCAGCATACGTGGCATCAACGTCTTGGTCATCCAAGAAGCGAAGTGTTACGTCGTCTTGTTTCAAATAATTTCATTTCATGTAATAAGGAAAAGCCCCCCGTGCTTTGTCATGCTTGCCAGCTTGGTAAACACGTTAGACTTCCATTTTCTAGTTCTAATACTATTGTTAATGCTTCTTTTGACATTATTCACTCGGATAGTCGGATGTGTGGACATCACCCATTCCGAGTCTTTCTGGTTTCAAATATTATGTATTGTTCTTAGACCATTATTCACAATTTGTTTGGGTTTATCCTTTAATTCACAAGTCTGGCGTTTTGTCTAAATTTGTCTTATTTCATCCGGTCTTTTCAGTGTGATCATGGGGGTGAGTTTGACAATCGAAGCCTACATAAACTTTTTGCCGACAATGGCATACAGTTTCGTTTTTCATGCCCCAAAACATCACAACAAAATAGCAAGTCAGAACGGATGATTCGCACCATCAATAATCTCATTCGGACCTTGCTTTTTCAAGCCAATCTACCACCAACATTTTGGGTCGAAGCTCTCAACATGGCTGTTCACTTACTCAATATCTTACCCTCAACGGCCATTTCAAACGATATCCCTTATACCAGACTCTTTGGCCAAAATCCGGACTATAGCCTGTTACGCACATTTGGTTGCTTATGTTACCCCCATTTATATCCCAATCACAAACTTGAACCACGCGCCACACCATCCATTTATCTGGGACAAGCTTCAAATCATCGCGGATATCGATGCCTCGAACTAAACACTAATAAAATCATTATTTCTCGTCATGTCACATTTGATGAAACTATCTTTCCATATGGCACTTCTAAACCAACATCAGCACCAAACTACAGCTTTTTGGACGACTCACCTGATATAAACCCTCCATTCATTCCATCTGCCCCAGTTATGCAACCCATTGTACCTCAACCCACAACCGAACCAACATCACCAACATCACCAACTCAAACCAGCCCTACTACAGTCCCTCATGAGGCAACTCATGACTCACCACCATCACCAAATTCCCCACCACCCGTAGACCAACACATTATTCCAGATCCTCCTCATAATCCAAACCCTGTCTCTACTCATCCCATGGTCACACGATATCGTGTCGGGACTAATCGTCCCACTACGCGTCTCCACATGCATGTGTCTTCAGTTTCACCATTACCAAAAAATCATCGTGATGCGTTTCATGATCCAAATTGGCAAAATGCTATGCGTGATGAATACACTGCTCTTATTAAGAACAACACTTGGACCCTTGTGCCCCGACCCACGGACATCAACATTATCCGCTGTATGTGGCTTTTTCGCCATAAGTATTTGGCTGATGGTACCCTTAGTCGATACAAGGCTCGTCTTGTGGCAAATGGCAGCAATCAAATAGATGGAGTTGATGTGGATGAGACTTTTAGTCCGGTAGTTAAACCGGGCACTATTCGGACTGTTCTGAGTCTAGCTACTTCTCGACATTGGCCGATTCATCAGCTTGATGTCAAGAATGCTTTCTTGCATGGTGATTTATCTGAGACGGTCTATATGCATCAGCCTCCGGGATTTCGGGATCCTGAGCATCCTGATTATGTGTGTTTATTACAGCGGTCTCTGTATGGGCTTAGACAGGCCCCTAGAGCTTGGTTTCAGCGGTTTGCATCTTACATTACTCGAGTTGGGTTTCATCATAGTCGTTGTGACTCATCCTTATTTATTTATAGACAGGGCATGGATACAGCTTATCTGCTATTATATGTTGATGATATTGTACTTACTGCTTCTTCTGAGAATTTGTTGCAGCAGATCATTAGTTCATTACATCAGGAGTTCTCCATGACAGATCTGGGTCCGCTTAACTATTTCTTGGGTATTTATGTTACTCGTGATTCTTCTGGATTGTTTTTGTCTCAGAAGAAATATGCTACTGAAGTTTTGGAGAGAGCACATATGGTTAATTGTAACCCTTGTCGGACTCCTGTTGATACTGAGTCTA
Organism: Artemisia annua; assembly: GCA_014162995.1. NCBI lineage: Eukaryota > Viridiplantae > Streptophyta > Magnoliopsida > Asterales > Asteraceae > Artemisia > Artemisia annua. Next base: position 412,007 of record LBNU01003379.1, read on the forward strand.
AATTAGGGGATGATGGTGATCCTGTATCTGATACGACTTTATACCAGAGTCTTGCAGGTTCTCTACAGTATCTTACCTTTACTCGCCCAGATATATCTTATGCAGTTCAGCAGGTTTGTCTTTATATGCATGATCCACGGGAGCCTCATTTCTCGGCCCTTAAACGGATTTTGCGGTATGTTCGAGGTACATTAGACTATGGGCTACAATTATTTGCATCCTCCACTACATCCTTGGTTGCTTATTCAGATGCAGATTGGGCTGGCTGCCCAACCACTAGGAGATCTACTTCTGGGTATTGTGTATTTCTTGGCAACAACTTACTCTCCTGGTCCTCTAAGCATCAACCGACGCTTTCTCGCTCTAGTGCAGAGGCAGAGTATCGTGGTGTTGCCAATGCTGTTGCTGAAACTTGTTGGTATCTACTTCGTGAGCTGCACACTCCTTTGTCTTCCGCTACGCTTGTATACTGTGATAATGTTAGTGCTGTTTATTTATCTTGTAACCCAGTTCAGCATCAGCGTACTAAGCACATTGAGATTGATATTCATTTTGTTCGAGACTTGGTTGCCGCTGGTCAAGTTCGGGTGCTTCATGTTCCTTCTCGATATCAGTATGCTGACATTTTCACCAAAGGCTTGCCGTCAGCTCTCTTTGAAGAATTTCGCACCAGTCTGAGTGTCCCTTGTCCTCCCGCTCCGACTGCGGGGGAGTGTTAGCCCGTATATATATTGTTCTTGTGTATCGGGCTCAAGCCCATTTCTAGATGGTTCTTCTCATGCATATTTATATTCGATGTATTATGTATTGCAAATCAATCAAGTAAATAAACACAGATTACAATCAATCGTAACTAATTATCAATAATTTGTGAGGATAAAAACCAAAAAGGGTAAGTTCTTGATTTTAATCCCAACTGTACCCGACTTCTTTCTTAAGGTCCCTTTCGTCCATTAATTTCTTAACTTTTGAACTTTCTTGCCTTACCAGATGTTGTGTATATATTGGATAACAATACAATAGCAACTGAATGGTGTGGCTTTAGTGACATAAATAATTTGTCATGTGCAATTACTAAACTTTTATGAACACGACACGCAGCCGAAGTTGATCACCAGATCGTTGCACCAACAGGAAATGGCATGTTATTAACTTATTATAAAGAATCAAAGATTTTTTCCATTAATCCCGACCGTACAAACCAACCATACATGAATAATGTTCTCATGTTGAATTGGTATTTTTTGTAGTCATATTTTCTTTGCAAATCTTCATCTACATATAACTAAAAACTCGATCTCCACTTAGAAGTGACAACACTAATTTATTGTTTTAATTGTTGTGGATTAATATTCTTAATCCAAGAGATGTAAAGTTTGAAGTTACAAAAAATTAAGAGTTCATATAATTTTTTCAAACACACATATGTGTTTGTCGAATTTGAAAGCATAGTATTAACTTTAAGACATAGAATCCGTATGCACTATGATATATAGGTCATGTTTGGCAACAAGCGTTAAGGAAGCGTTTATAAGCGACAAGCGGTAAGCAGTAAGCATTTAGATGAAAAGCTTGTTTGACAACATCTCTAATAGCGGTTGAAACTATCTTAACAGCTCCAAAATGAAATGCTTATTGAATGAGCTTTTCAGAATTGCTCCAAGCGTTTAGATACTGAAATTACATATATACTCCAATTTGTTTAATCATTTATTTTATTTTAATGTGTATATGACATTTTTCGTAATTTTACACTTTATAATTACTGCTACAGCTACGTTACCAAACATGTTTTTTTAAATAAACAACTACTGCTTACTGCTTACAGCTTACTGCTAGTGCCGACTGCTTACTGCTTACTGCTTACTGCTAGTGCTACGTGTCGCCAAACATAGCCATAAGCTTTGAAGATTTTCTTTCACCCACCTATGTGGGACAAATGGTTTTATTGACTTTAGGACTTATCCCATGGGTTAAAAACCACAAAACAAACGGGCCCTAAAAAATAGCATCTATTTCACTATCTAATAGGCTGATTATCATGGTTTTCGGAGGTGAAAGATGACTGAAGAATTAGTTTTTATAATTTTTGTTACGAGCATAATTGATATGTAATTTGTATTTTCTAGTTTGGTGTGAAAGTAGAGGAATGGAGGTGTCTATATAGGTTCGTTCAACTATGACGGTTGAGAGACTATTTACACGTATGGGGAGCCAGCCAACCAGCCAAGGGGATCTCGTCACAAGGGAATTTGTCGCGGCTCTTTCTTTAAGATCATTTTTGATAACCGGACACAAAATAGCAACAAACTTTTTACAAAGTTCCGTTTTGATACATGGAGTAAATAAAATATCATTAAATACAAGAAACTTTCATAAAGTGTCTCAATATACATGTTTTAACGTGTTATTACTTTAAAAATAGTGACATGTGTCACTCAAAATGTGCATATCGAAACACTTATGAAAGTCGGTTGCATTAAATGATAGTATATACTTCATGTACTAAGACGGAACTTTAGAAAAAGTCTGCTGCTATTTTGCGACCTAACCCCAATAATCAATCAACTATATTAAGTTAGAGAATTAGACAGATGTTATATTTTTGTATTAGTAAGATAATGTAAAATGATAAAACTAAACTCGCTTAAATGCATTTATCGGTTTATTAGTGTATCTATTTTCGACTTATGTTAAGTACGCCTTATATTAGTTGCTTAATTGGGACTTATATAAACCCACAAGTTTCAAAACAAACCGAATGAGGATAATCATATATTGGCAAGAATGTCATGACATTAAAAGAAAAAAAAAAAAAAAAAAAAAAAAAAAAAAAAAAAAAAAAAAAAAAAAAAAAAAAAAAGGGGGGGTGAAAAAAAAAAAAAAAAAAAAAAAAAAAAAAAAAAAAAAAAAAAAATCAGTGGTATATGTTATGTCAGTATATGTTGTGTCACTGAATCGAAAACCAAAAGACCACTGAAGCCAAGTGTAACTCGAAACGAAAACACTGATAAGGATCAGGGATTGGTAATGAATAAGACGGTATGGGTTGTAACTCAAGACGTGTTGGGTCTCTCAAAAATGAGCTTGATCAGTGATTAGTTTTGCAACATNAAAAAAAAAAAAAAAAAAAAAAAAAAAAAAAAAAAAAAAAAAAAAAAAAAAAAAAAAAAAAAAAAAAAAAAAAAAAAAAAAAAAAAAAAAAAAACAACCTATCAGGTATTGTTTAACTCGGCAGCCTCTTTTTGGGTAAGCTTATATTAAGATGTATAATTTCATGCATATACATTAATTTTAATATCTAATAATAATATTTAATAGTAACAACATATATGTTATTTTACGAAAAAATAAAATTAAAAGTTTAGCAAGTATTAAAATATATGATAATTGGCAAGTTTACTTAATTCCATATAATTTATTTAACATTTAACAACTATAGTGTTATTAATTACCCCTTTCATTTTATAGTTTTTTTTTTTTTTTTTTTTTTTTTTTTTTTTTTTTTTTTTTTTTTTTTTTTTTTTTTTTTTTTTTTTTTTTTTTTTTTTTTTTTTTTTTTTTTTTACAAAATCGACGCATGTGTTTTTATACATACTTGTCTTGTTGGATGAAATTTAGATGAGTTTGACCAAATTGAAGTTAATTTTGACTTTTATTGGTCAATAAGAATGCTCAATTTCGCTTACATGTTAAAATCGAGCTTTCTCATTGATCTTATTAAAAGGTCCTCAAAGATTTAGTTGTCCATTTTATGTATGTTCTCTTATTATATAATTAACTTAAACATATTAACACACGTTCAAAACCTCGTTTGCCCCCTCTTTATTTTGATAACCTTGTTGTTAGTAATCATGTACGAGAATTCATCTGATGGGCAGAAACGAAATTACTTGCTCATGCCATCTCCAACTATATATCCTATAGGGGAAATTCCAAAAATGGACCGCGCCCAATTGGGTTATACCCACTTTTAGATTTTTTTTTTCTCTTTCCTCCTTTGGATCAGGGCAACTTTCAAAATGAGCGACTTCATATAAGCCTGACACGTGGCTAATATTTAATTTATAAAGTACAACTTCTAGAATGTATTTGGAATGTATGTGTAAGGTATGTGTAAGTGTGTAAGGTATGTGTAAGGTATTTTTCAGAGGGCAACTTGTACAATTTGGGCGACTTGTATTGGACAACTTTTTTTTTGTTCTTTTCTGCACATTTTTTAATCTTTATTACATGTGTACGTATTTCCCTTTTACCAAAATGANCTCTCTAATTTTCTCTCTCTACATTTCCTTTCTTTCTTTCTATGTATAACGAGCCATACCACAGTGAGAACGTGCTTGTGATGCATCTAATGTGTTCTACAATTTGGGTATCAAGAGCCATGGTTACATCCTAGGGATTGTAGGACTTTGTGGTGTATGGTTTTTTTTGGTTTCTACTAGTTTAGGGTCGGTTTACTCATTTTGGAGGCTTGTTCGTGGGATTCTTGTGATTCTTTCTTGACTTCTAGGATTAGAGGGTTAGATTCATACTAGTTTATCAGTTGGTTGACTAAATCTCAACGTTTGTGAAGTGTACGGAGTTGTTTCTGGGAACGTTTTCTTGGCAGCGGTTTGCTCTACGTTAGGTGTTCTTCGCAGCGGTTAAGTTGGGTTTCAGCGTTTAAGTATTAGCGGTTAGTACAATCTGATCATCGAACATTTAAGCGCTGTTTACGGAGTACTGTGTTCAGCGGTTTCCCTCCAACGGTTTTACTCTTCAGCGGTTAGGTTGGGACTTTAGCGGTTAGCAACAGCGGTTAGGAAAGTAGTGGCTATCTGCGAAAAACAGTTACGCTGTAGCTTGGTACTGTTTCAGGTCCTGTCAGGTTACTATGTCAGCGGTTTAACATCGCGTTAGCATTCAGCTCGGCTTAATTTAGACGTAAATCAGCGGTACTCATATCCAGGCGGTTTGTAAAGTGTCAGCAGGTGATTACTCATATCAGTCGTGGTTACTTGTCTGTCAGTTATATGTCTGGCAGTAGCGCGTGGATGTTGTTCTAACACGCACTCACGTTTTACCTCTCTGAAGGGTATCTCATGGAGAATATCGCTTGCACAAATCCACCAGCCAGTGCTATGATGTCTGGAATGTCTTGATCCTGAAGCTATAAGATTAAAAGCACTTATCTATGTTGTAACGTGGCATAGTCATAATCCGAAGAACTAGGAATCATTGATCGTTTCTCTTCCCCAGTGTGGTAATCAGAGGTTCCGTTAGGCTAAAGTCTACTCTAATATCGATAAACACTTTGGGTTCTTATTAAGGAGTTCAGGTAGTATAAGAATTGCTCTTTTAGATAAATTTCTCATTTATGTATAATATGAACTGGAAGGCCTAAATCGCCTGGTTTTTGGAAGGATATGCTAGGGCGGAATTAATATGCCTTGGAAGTGTCATATCTTGAACCCAAACGTGTTTTTGCGTTATTCTTTACATTCTATACCAGGCACTTCAATATTTTTTGTTATTTTATTTATACATATATCTGAGAATGTGGCATATCTAATCAGTGGCTATGGGTAGTAATAGTATGGGATACTTAGAATTCCCCACTTACTCCCTAAGACATAATCTGCGTGGGTTGTCGTCTGTCGGGTGTGTAAGTCTGCCAGGATAAATGTCCAATTGTCTAATGGGCGATTTTTTGGTGGCCGGACTCCAACTTGGAAGGGACATTTGAACCAGCATCGTCTGGTGGGGCGTGCGGCGGAGGTTAACGAACGTTTCTATGAGGGCATTATGCCGTTAGGAACGAGAATTTATTCGTAGACTAGCTCAGCACAACCTAGAAAAACTCGAATTTATTTCACTTGCCAAATTATTTGATTTATTATGAGTTTGAGAAAACTATGAAGTTTATGCTTGATTTTATTGGAAAAACTATTTCGAGAACGATGGCGCAAGTTTTATAATTTTTCGAGTCCGTTTGCTATGTCATTTGAGTCCCGAACCATTTTATGAAGGAGATTAGCTAAATCCCACCCAATACACTCACCTATAAATACCCCCTATACTCATAACTCTCTCATTTTCTCACCCTAAAAATACACACACAAACTCTCCTCCCTCTCTCTTCTTTCTCTCTCTAGGTCGCCGGCCACCCAAACCCCACCGGCGCCGCCACATTTTCCGGCCACCGGAAAATATTCCGGCCACCCACCATTACACCACCTATCCCCGTTGATAGATCGGGACATCCCCGACTCATCCCCGCAACCCGTTTTCTCTCATTCGAACCCACGCGCCCTAGATCTTGAATCTTGACCGCGACCCACCAACTTTTCCGGCCAAAATCATTTTTCCGACGAGCTCTTGGGTAACCGAGCCTTCCTCCACTCTTTTCCTCACGTTTTCTTTTATAAAAACCCATTTAAACCCAAACCCTAATTTCGTTTTTAATTAAATCCGATTTATTATTAATAAATTTTTAATAAAAACGTTTTTAAATAAGTTTTTAATATAAAAATCGTGTGGAACCTTGTTCTTGACTCGTTTTGGTCGCGACTCGGTTGACTCACCGAGTCAACTCGGTTGACTCGGTGAGGTTTTGATTTATTTATTGTTTGGGTCGAGTTGGGTAGCGAGTGGAATGTATATTTTTGTTGTTTGAAATTATTTTGGGTCCGTTTGGTTGTGTTTGTGGTTCGGCAGCCGTGACCCACCACCACCGAACCATGGTGGTGGTGGTGGATGGCATATTTTGTTGTTGGTGGATGTTATTAGTCACTTGGGTTAATTAGTATTTGGTTTTGGATGTGTTTTGGTTAAGCCGAAGGTGTAAGCGAAATGTATTTGGTTTGGTTTTGTGGTATAATAGGTTAGTGACGGGTTTAGGATAGATTTGGTATTTTGGTGAAGCGAGATATGGGATTGTGAAGTGTTGTTTTATTGTTGTCGGGATACGGTTTAGTCTCGGATGGTTATTGTTACTATTATAACCTTGTTATTATTATTATTAGTTTTAAACGGTAAACATTAATATGGAATAATAACTATGAAATTTAAAATAAAAATTGTTAAAGTTAATTTAATTTGGATGACGGACTTAGTATCCGCTTTGATGACTTATATTATGACTTGTGAACTTGTATTGGACGTATTGGATTTGCGGCTATGGTTATTTGGACTTATGGACCCTTTGGTACACGAGACGGTAGGGTACGTTAGGCCCTTAAAGATCTTAACGTACCTGGAACCCGAACTATACGAAATGGTCGATAAACCTAAACAACTAATGGACAACGTAAATGATATATTCAATCATATTGATATTTTATATTTATATTGTTACAACGTTATTTATAAAGAGTCGTTGACTCGGAAAATGCTTTATAAACGGGCAAGTCATGCCAAAATTTACTAAAAATATATATTCTTTTATTACTATATTTTAACAAATATAATCTTATTATATTTTGGGAAATGGGTAATACCGAGACTATTAGGAATTGTTGTCTTTCTTTCGTGTCTTTTATTCTTTTCTGTTCTTCCTTTCTTTTGACGAGTATTCTTCGAGTCTTTCTTGTTTTCTCATGTGTTTTGAGGTTCGCCGACTTAATCTTTTCTATAGTCTTCCACACGAGACTGCTTTTGGAAAATGTTTTCTTTTAAACGCCATCATCTTTTATAAAACTTCATTCAAGCATTAACTATTAAAGTATTCGAGTACTATTGCTGAGTTATGATATTTATATGATTAGGTTGTGCTGAGGATTGTCTGCTGTGAGGCGTATTTGTTTGGTTGACATATATATCTCGTTACCTGCTGTTGTTAAGGTGTGATTCATAGCCCCACTTTTTATCTTTTAAATGTTTATAAACCCATGGGGTGAGATACATGCTTTAAATGTTTTCTGAGCACAAGTATTTTTGGTATGCTTTCCTGATTGGTATGCTTTCCTGACGATGTGCTAAGTAGCTCTGCCTTGCCTATGCAAGACCCTCAGATCATGAACCATTAATCACTTGCGAGTGAACGCGAATATAGGGATATAGCGCTATAGGAATTGACCCTCCCACTCCTTTTGCTAGATAGGCAAATTGTGGTGTACTATATTCGATTTGTCGAGTAAATGGCAAGTGCTCGACCTTGAGGGCATTGTTATACTATGAAATTCCGCGGTTATATTGATATTATGATTGTGGTTAACGTTTGCGTGTCATGAGCTTAGCATCATCAACAATGTTATATGCACAGGGATGCCTCTATACATTGGTTGTTATCTTGATTACCCGATATTAGCATATGTTGCTCATATCTTATGATTAAACCTTGTGCTCAACTTTATATTTTAAACCTATGGATTACACTCAACCTTTGTGTTGACTTTTTAAGCATGTATTTTCAGGTAATGATGTTTAGCTTGGCATGATGATATAATGGGCGTGGAGGAGTGGCATTGGCTGGAGTGGTATTCTGTCACGGCAGCTTAACTACTTTACTACCCTATTTTTACATGTCATTCGTCAAACCTTTTGTGTCTTTTACATTTCCGCTGCTATACTTTGTTTATTTTTCCGCTGCAAACTCTATTTACTTTTCCGCTGCAACTTTTATATAAAGAGTACTTGTACTCTAAATGGTTTATAAATCGAATGATATGTTTTGGTCACATTTTAAACGTCCCGAGTTGTGGTCGTTTACTATAAATGTGCCTGGTTTCTATTTTCGTAATACCCCCAGCACTGTAGCTGCCATATTTGAGTTGGGGGTGTTACATTTCTTATGCTTTTGCCTGGCTGTATTATATTTTCTTTAATAATTTCTGTTTCATATAATATATGAATTCGATTTGGTTTTCTTTGTTTATTTTCACAATCCATATTTGGTAAAGGTCACAAATTTACGCAAACACAAACCAACCCCTCCCTTAGCCAAGCCCAGTCCCAACTCTTTATTTGTACATACTATTCTTTATCGTGTTGGTTAATTGGTTAGTTGGCTGGTATATCTTGTTAGTTGCGTGTTGGTGTACGTGTTATCTGTTAACCTCGTCATTATTTGATCATTTAACAGCTGGCATCAGTTGGCCACCACAAAGGAAAAGAGCAAGACCCCTAGAGGCTACATCATCATCAGCAACCGGTAACAATTTAATAAACCGCACTCCTGCATGTAATTTTGGATTTACATATATGCATCTTCTTCACTTGTATGTTCTTCGATAATAACACTCATGTTCACTGTCGTTTTGCTTTTCTAACTTGTTTTCACTCTCAACCAAAGCTCGACAAGAATTCAATGTTATATACAACCAGCCTGCAACCAGCTAGTAGTAGTTAGCTAAAATAGCTGGTTAATTAATATTACAGGTACCACATCACAAGGTGAAGGAGGAGCATGCGTCTCAAACAAGGATCTTGGGCTCTTGCTGAGTCAAGTGAATCTATGCATGGCTGAAAAACTGAACCTTGAAGATACTCACATTAGCAACTAGCTAGTGCTGATAACTAATGCTGATCCTTTAACAATTAAAACTACTCACTCTGGCTGATAGTTGGATTTATATCACCCTTTGATCACTATTAGTGCATTAATTAATTAAGCTGGTATCTGAAATGTAAGGATTAACTTTGGTCACGTATAATCCTTTTTGTTACCGTCTTATGCCGGTTGTGGTGAAGTTTTAAGGACAACGAAGTGGATTATTATTTGTACAATTGGTATTTCGAACTTGGAACGAGCTATCTAAAGAAGCCACAATCTGTTTGGCCTATTGTATGTGTACCTACATTCATAGTGTTGGTCCCGTGATTTGGGTAAAACTAATATGTTTAAGAAGTTAAAAACAAGTTTTATACAAGACCCATTTGACAACTAATGACACCATTCGTACTTTTCAACGTTTATAATTCTTATTATTAGAAATAAATCCAAGAGTTACAAAGGATAGTTGCGGAACACTATCCCGATTGAATGACAAATGAAACTCGCCTTTACATGAATCAAGGAGAGAAGGACTCTGTCACTATAATACATTTGTATTATTTTTTGTGTGTGGAATCTCTAACTATTGACAAACTCACCTATATAAGATGATAAAGTGAAGTCACATGTGTAGTAGGTTAGGTGTGGCTTCAACTTCCAATGTAATTTAGTGAATAGTTAATTCAACTATTCACCTTTTTAGCATCTATTTTTGTACATGTTTGACTTCTATGCAAAATTGTTTTCTTTTTGCTTTTGTGAAGTTCCCACCCATATTTCAAGCTTGTTCCGGATATAGAATATTCAGAGTCAGGGAGACTTTGTCAGATCTTCAATGACTATGATGTTGTTTGTAGCTTAGATACTTTACTCACTCATACCGCATTAGTGAGGTAAAGTGTTTCTTCAGTTGGTCTTTGACATCTTCGAACCATGTTGTTGATCAAGCTTTATACAACACTCTCTGATTTCATATCAGAGAACAAATTTCACTTAGTTTATTTTATGTTTAAATATTGTCAAAGACAATTGGGCAAATTTTTGGCCCTAACACATAGTCATATATTAAGTAGTCACTTTATATTACAGTAACCATCCCACACATTGTCAAATGTTGTATACATGTATTTATGTGTATCATCGAATTGGATACCTGCAGACTTTCATATGATCAGTAGGAGGAATAAACCAACACGATACAAAAGTGGATGTCCACAGATTTCAATCTGAATTGCCTACATCAAGAAGCAAAATTTCAGTGTTTATTTTTTGAGTTTTCCATCGAATGAGATTTGTATGTTGAATGCTTAACACCACCTAAAGCATTCAACAACTATGATTATGTTCGACACCCTAAATAGCATCACCCCTTACCCAATCTGTCCAACCCATCAATCTAGCAATGCCACCTATACAGGATCTTTATGTGTTACTCCAAATTGATCTTACGCATCTCCAATGACCATCCCCCTTAAAACCCCTACTACTCATATATACCTTATTAAATACTAACACATACCACTATAGCTGGAGCAAATACCTTGGTGGCAAGAGCTCACAAGTGCCCATCTCAAAACTCATTTAAAAATAAAACTAGTAGATAAAATTAAACAAATCAACAAGTGTGAAATGAAAAGTCCTGGGTGACTGCAAATTTGTAAACAAACTTGAACCGGAGCCAATTTCTCATCTACATTGATTCCAAATTTAATAGCCAAAAGCATTTTAGTGATAATACTTTTTACACGTTCATAAACTGTGTGCAGGTATAAACTGAAAGCCCACCAAACAAGGATCTTGGCGAGTCAAGTGGATCCGGCCATGCATGGTTGAAAAACTGAACCTTGAAGATACTCACATTAGCAACTAGCTAGATACTCATGCTTCCTTTAACAATTAAAACTACTCACTCTTATTACAGTGGCTGATAGTTGGATTTATATCACCCTTTGATTACTACTAATGCATTAATTAATTTAGCTGGTATCTGAAATGTAAGGATTAACTTTAGTCACGTGTAATCCTTTTTGTTACCGTCTTTTGCTGGTTGTGGTGAAGTTATAAGGACAACGATGTTGGTCTAATGTCTACTCGAGCTAATGAGTAGTTCATAAGGCACGAGCATATGTGCAGTCCAAGTAGATCCGAGCTTATGGATAACTACAAGTCAAGTTTTAGTATAATTAGGATTCCTTATTTTTAGCTTTAAGATAAGGATTATCTTATTTAATTAGACTTGTAGTAGGATTAGGAAAGCTAGTTTCTATTCCCTATAAATACAAACCGAGCTGTGGTTTGTTAATATGTATTCATTATCAGTTTTTTGAGCTTATATTTTCTGAATAAAAGTGGAGAGCGTATTCCATAATATCGTGTTTCTGTTTGTGTTCGATCCCTTGTGGACTTGAAACGAAGTGGATTATTATTTGTACAATTGGTACTTCGAACTTGGAATGAGCTATCTAAAGAAGCCGCAATCTGTTTGGCCTATTGTATGTGTAACTACATTCATAGCCATATATTAAGTAGTCACTTCATTTAAAAATAAAACTAGTACACAAAAGCAGATCAACTCAGTGAAATGAAAAGCCCTTGGTGACTGCAATTTGTTAACGACTTCATCTTGTTAACAAACTTGAACTGGAGCCAATTTATCATCTACATTGATTTTAGTGATAATACTTTTGATATGTGCACAAGACGTGGATTAGTCGGCCAAAAAGTCAGAAACCATGGTTAAAAAAAAAAAAAAAAAAAAAAAAAAAAAAAAAAAAAAAAAAAAAAAGTATAAACTGAAAGCCCACCACCAAAAGGGTTGGGTTTTCTTTAAATCATGCCCCTTTTAAATCTCCACACATGAGAATTTCCAAGTCACATACCGGATGCATGTAGCAAGCCTTTTCAAAAATATATCAAACTTCAAGACTTTGACGTTGTATTCCTTCAAATAAGTGTGACATGACCGATCCATGCATAAAACAGCTCATCAAAGAAAAGATCAAAAGGCAGCCCGTTCAACACAAAAGATGATAACAAAGGAAGTAAACACACAATGCATGTAAAAGATACAAAGTAGGGTATAAAGTGCGAGGATTATTATGTACAACCAAAGTTAATCCAAACATCTTTTGATTAACAGACTACTAGTAATAGAAGGGTGATAAACATCCAACCACCATGGGAGCAAGTGGATTCAATTGCTAGTAGAAGCCTAGTTGCTAATGCGATTCTCTTCAAGTTTCAGATTTTCGACCAGGGTTTCACTTGACTTGTTTGGGACGGTTCCTCCTTTAACTTGAGCTGGGGTACCTATATGTTAATAAACCAACACGTCAAGTCAAAAGGTAATTCCAAAACACTAGTTAGTTATGAATAAAGATGATTAGAGTCAAATTAAAGTGGTTGAAAATTGTTGGTCATTAGAGATGAAACGGACCGAAAGTGAACACAAGAATAATTACTGTATGATTAATTATCCGGGGACAAAAGACAAGCGTAGTTACCAGTTGCTGCTGCTGCTGATGATGATGATGTAGAACTTTTAAGAGGTTTCAGAGTTCCGGACGTCGCTAGGGATGAACTTGTTCTTATAAATTCAGGCAAGTAAGCTGTTGATAAATGTGGCAGCAGAAGGTAAGCAAGTAATTAATAAAACGGGCTAGTAATAGTTGGGTGGGGTGGAAATGAATGGAACAGAGGCACAAAAGGGGATCATGTGAATGGAGAAGTAAAGGCAAACTTGTTGGTTACAATCCTATCCTACAAACTAATAATAAAAGGATTTGAATCCTGGTAATTGTGAACAGGAGGGCTCGCGTAGACACATGTTGGGTTACTTTATATATATCTAATTTTAAAGGTTGGTTAATATGAATAGAGGGCAAAACACAAACCAAAGTACAAGAGTGTGAATGAATAAAATGTTACCGAGGGCAGCAGGGTCCCGATTTTCGTACCCCAGCGGGTATAGCGGTTGAGGTTTGAAACCCTTGGAAGCTGTAAAAACAACATACAGGGTATAAGATAACCAATAAACATAATCGCAAAACAAATGATGATTTTTTTTTTTTTTTTTCAAAACACTACTAAATAATAATAATAATACAGGGTATAATTAAGATAACCAATTTACTTTATATGTAATTATAAGTGAAAGAAAAAAAGATACCTAGAAACGCATCCATGGTACCGGCTGGAGGAGGGCCGTCATAAGGCTTATGCCAACGACGTACCCTTTCTGCCGCACTCATCGAGTTCCGACGTATATAGATGCCACGACCTCTCTCCTCCATCTCTATGCAGATCGATTTCCCCAATTTCAACTTTTCTCACCAAATTAGGGCTCCGGTATATTTATTGTGTAATTTTGCTATCTTTTGTCCCTTTACTCATGTCCTATTTCCCTATATGGTACATATCTTTTCCACACATGCTATTTTTATTCTCATTACTTTGTTTGGTCTCTCTTACCCTAAATAGCATCTTTTTTTGTCGGGCCGTCTTTGAGAGTGTGCAAGGTAGCTGACTGTTCAGGGCCTCAAAATTTTAGGGGCCTCTAAAGTTGTCTCGTTAACAATTATATGACAAAGAAAATTTTAGGGGCCTCCAAAGTTGTCTCGTTCATGGCCTTCAAATTTTTTAAAACCTCATAGACGGCCCTGATCTTTGGGCTTGTTTACTTTCCTCTTAACGAGAAAAAAATGTGGGCTCAAAACCTTTAATATCCCCTTTAAAAGGCTAATTAATACTCTCTCTACAAATCACTTAATTCAGTAAACAAAGCCTTTTGTCTTTAGCATCCATAACCACCACCACACCTATTACTTAAAAGTAGTGGTTTAGGCGCCAACCACCACCACTTCTCGCCAACACCACTACTAATATGGTAACAACATCTCTAAAATCAACCACAAGAATCGTAAGATCCAAATGTTTTGTGTAGATCGTATTTAGTTTTAAATGATGAAGCTGTATTACCAAATGACACTCAAAAGTTAATTTAGAAGGTCTAAAATGGACAATATTGACATTTTGTTAAACATGCAAACCCTATATAACTCATTATTAATGAGTTATATAGAGTTTGCACGTTTGTTATAAGTGGTCTTTATTAGGAAGAAGAGATAATAATAATAATAATAATAATAATAATAATAATAATAATAATAATAATAATAATAATAATAATAATAATAATAATAATAATAATAACTCAAACTCCCAAAAGTTCTAATAAACACGCATGTCAAATGTCGCTTATTCATTATGAACCAATTACGAGAGCAAGCAAGGGAAAAACTAGGAGCCAGTAGAAGTTGTGGTGGTGGGGATGGAGGTAGATGAGAGTAATTTGTGTGTGTTTTTAGGTTTGTGTTTATGTTTGTAATATGTGTAGGTTTAGCTTATATACAAAACAGGTCAGGGTGCCAACCCGCATTACAATCACAAATCTGCTGTGTTTCAAAGTTGCCTATTGATTTCCTTAATTAGTTTTCAAAGTGCCTATATTATGTTTCAAGATTAAGGATTAAGGAATTAAGCAAAACTACATACACCCATTATATGTAGTAATGATTAGAGGGACGAGTACGAAGGTAATACACTAATTGTTAATTGTTGAAACTAAGAACCACATAAACCTTAAAAATTGCCCAAGTTATTGGCTTTGCTAAATGCTTGGGTTCTTTGATTGTTTATGTACGACACCGGATTTTACTCCTTTTAATAAAAATACAAAAAATATTCTTCCCATCTTAGTCAAAAATATTATACATTACGAGTCTGTCTCACTATTTCACTTAAGAACAATCAATCCCTCCAAAATACTTATACGCTACTACAATGGTTAGGTACACTGTTTAGGAAGTTGTAAGGCTTACTTTGCAATTCACACATCATATAACAAGGGCCATTACGACGCCCCTATAGCAAATCGGGTATCATGGCGTCGAGCCGTAGGTCTAAATTTTCCCCTATAACGTATGGCACATCGTGCTTTTATACTTATAATACATCCTTTTAAACTTCAAAACTCCATCCATAAGCTTAGTTATTAGCCCTTGGTAACTACCATAATTTTGTAGGAAGTGAAATCTCTTGGTATATAATAAGAGGGGGAATATACAAAATGAGATCAAATCTTTCAAGACGTTTTAATTGGACTAACAGGATAACTTAATTTTGTCAAGAAAAAATGAAGTCAACCCGTTAGACAATAAAAAGTCAATACTAAAACTATTTGGTCAAACAGATGTTTCAAATTTATTTAAAACACATATGTTAATTTTGTTAATTAAAAAAAATAAAAAAAAATAAAAGTTAATCTTTTATATAATACAAGAATTACATCATTTTGGAGTATTTTTGCAAAACCCTTCTTATTGAAAAAAAAATGAACCAATAGGAGAGCTCGATTGTGACACATAAGCGAAATCAAGCAATAAGATTGGCTAATAAAAAGTCAAAATTGAATTGTTTTTTGTCAAACTTTAATAAATTTGGTTGGGAATTTGATTGATAAAAAAACACATAAAAACATAGGTGTCAAATTTATAAAAATAAAAACTTAAGAAAAGAGGAGGTAATTAATAAAACCTTAGTGGTTGAATTTAAAATATATTAGAGATAAGTGTAAAATTAGAAGTCTCTATGTTTTTTAATAAGTTTCGATAATAAACAAATAACCTCTTATACTTTATACCCCTTATACTTTATAATGTTAACTTTGTTTAAAATTACATGAGTAATAGTATTAGTTTTTTTGACTTTCAACCATTAAAATAAATTTGGTAAATATGCGAATTAGTTATGATATACGTTAAATATTTTTTAAACTAATGTTAGTTTAAACTTTCATCCATTAAAATATTTTTTTAATAAGAACTCATGTTACTATTTAAAAGTTTAATTTATGCGTACACGGGTTTGAAATACGGCTAAACTATTAGTAACGGGAATATAAATATCAAATGGTAAACATGAGTTACTGTGATATTAAAATAAATATATGCGATTCTACTTATAATAACGACTCATGAAATTGTTATTTAAAATTTATACATGGATATCCATAAAAACATTTTAAAAACTTTACAGAGCATATTTTAACTTCATCAACGCTCATTATGTGCCACTAAACTCGCACATTTTATACAACATGACATCAATAGTTAAAATTAAACAACATTAACCTCAAACTTAACATGTATGTCAGTTAAAAACGTTATACAAAGCTAATTATTAAAAAAACAAACAAAAATACATGGGTTAGATAGTCATTCTTTAATATAGAAGGTGTTTTCCTTAAATTTTAAAAAAAATGCACGCATCACAATCTTTATTTGATAAGAACCACCTCCTGATGAGACGAAAAGTGTTACGCTTTTAGGGGGTCATTTAAGCCCTAATTCGTATAAATGTGATCAAATATTGCCCTAAATCGTTCATTTTGTCATTTTAGGTACTTTTGAGAGGAATTCTGGAAAACATGCATATTCGGATGTTTTTGGAGCATAAAAGTGAAGAAAACGACAAAGTCTCAAAAGATGAAGATTTACAACCTGACGGCGTCAGAAGTCACAAGGTGACGCCGTCAGAAAGCCTTGACAAAAGAGTGGAAACCAATTATCAAATGATGGACCAGAGGAAATTTTGGATTTAACACCTGACGCCGTCAGGTGTTAGGAAAAGTAGGCCGTCAGGAGTAAAGTTAAAGAGTGACGGCCCAGAAGGATTTATAAGGTGACGGCGTCAGAAGTGGATCTAGGCCATCCGAGAAACCTAATGACGGCGAGCTGACGGCGTCAGCCCTTATAACCTGACGCCGTCAGAGTGTAAAATCTATATATAGTTTTCTAATTTTCATTCATTAGTGTGAAACTTTGTAGAGAACTTTGAGGGCAAACTCCTACAAGACCGAATTTCTGTGACTTTTAGGGGGTTTCCAAACCCTTGGAACCCTAGTGCTTAATTAAAGATAAGTTTCACTTTTTCAATCAATATGTTATGTTGGTTGTCTATCATCTTGGCTTATCTTTCAATTAACATGAGTAGGCTAAATCCTCTAGTGGTTTGCTAGATCTAATGAAACCTAATATTATATGTTGATTGGTGGTGTTTTTTGTTTGTTGGGATGTTGTTTCTATCGAGTAGGATCAAGAAAACTGCAACCTCCCTTTATTGGTAACGTGCTTGAACGTCTTGGAAACATGTAGTCGAGGCATACTAGGTCTTATTAAGGTAGATATTTAACGCATGAGCCACTGTTTACACCCCTATGGTGTGCCGTGCATGGCATAGGCCGAGACAAGAGCTCATTAGAATGGAGGAGATATGTATCACTCCCCATGAGTTTATTAGGAATACACCCTTCATCCACACAAAGTAACACACATATACAATTAACCGGTAAAAGATAGTTAGGGAGTAATGAAATCTAATAAAACACAAATTTTCTCCATATTGTTTTCACAACTGACAATAGTTTAGATATTTATTCTTATTTAATTTGCAAAAGTAGTAAACTGGGTTAGTTGACTACAACAATTCCGCCCTTCTCTAAAAAACCTGAGATTTTATTGCTTTCCATAAAAACATAAAAAACAAAAAGAATCTCCTTCCACCTTTAGAACCTATTACGCGATTAGGTTCCTCTCCTTTTTAATAACGAAACACTCAATTTCCTTCACTCGCTTACTGAAGAGAACGTATTCTGTAAATTTGAATCAACTTCATCAAATACTTTTGTTTTGGAAAGATATCAAATCATGTCTTTGGAGTGAATTAGCTTGGGTTTTTTAAAAGCATCCGTCTCCATATCCTGGACGTTTTGTTAGTTGCATCAGCCAATTAAGATTATATAGTATGTCAACCATTGATTATTGTCAAAGATGGTTAATACATATACAAGATACCAAAGAGCTTGAAAGATATATAGCATCATAGAAGTTTCCAATCGTCATAGATAGAATATAATATCACTTTCAGATGTATATGAGCATAACAGATAATACATAGGACTCTAATATATATATCTTATATATACAGAGAGTAAAACGAAAACGTAGCCATATTGGAATTGTGTCCATATCGAGATTTTTGGATGAATATTATATAGAGATAGACATAGTGCGTTTTCGGATCGCTCCTGGACCCCCATTGGTAGCACGCGCTCGCATTTAGATATATAGCGATAATCGCTCAACATGGTCGCAGGATGCGGGCTGTATCGATGTTGCACAGGTGTCCTCGTGAGAATGAACAATCCTTTTTAAGGAACTTGAGTGTTTTAGGAAGTTTATTGGCAGTGCGTCACTGGGTCGCTGACCTGTCTTGTCTTCATACCGGTGTTGACCTAGTAGAGTTGCCACCAGATAGCCTCCATTTGGAGATAACCCTCGATGAACCGATGTTCTGCCCACTAGAGAGATATATAAAGGTTGTGAAAAATGCGGGGTACGCATTTCTTTTCACCTTGTGATGGCCTCATTTCATTTCTTTGGTAGCTTCAATCCGCTCTTCGTGGCTTATCCGAGGACGTGCTCTCCTACTCTTTATTTTATTAGGTCTACTCACTAGATATTTCTACGGAGATTTTATATTTATTTTCTAATTTTCATTTGTCAATATATATATACATATAGATATATATATATGATTCTAATCTTTACATACTTTGCTGGATATGCTTACTCAGTCGAAGCTCTAGATCGTTCAGTCGGCATTCTTCTTCCGTATTCCCTACATACACCTATATATTCTCATTATTAGACCAATCTTCTAAGGATCTCTTAACTCTCAATCTACAATATACCATAGGAGAATGCATCTATAGAGATATAGGTAGGCCTCATGGAACCTCTCCATCAGCCCTTTAGGCAGAGATATTCCGACTAGCAACCTTGGCTATCGAAACACCATTGAGCTCACTCTAAGGAGCCAATGTCACTCCTTGCGTCCGCACCATCCCCCCCGTTGTGCAAAGCGGATGCGCATTCCATTGGACTTCGTTCCGAAAGATCCACACCAAAAATCTCAAGGATTTCCTCCAAAAATCTAACCCATAGACCTGAGTTGCTACTGCGAGAAGACGACCCGATGGTTCTTCCAATTCTCCTTTTACGGGACCAAGCTATCAATGGCTTGAGCGACTTCCGCCAGGATCCATCAACCTCTTGGACGATCTCCACCAACTCGTTCCTTGCTCAATTTTTCCCACCGGGGAGAACTACCAAGCTTAAGGAATGATAATCTTGCGTTCAACAACGCCAAGGCGAAACCCTCTACGAGGCATGGACTCGATTCAAGACTTATCTCCCAAAAAGTCCCTCATCATGGCATAGACCGTTTGGCTCCAAGCTCGCAAATCTTCTATGACCACCATCAATCTCCAGCACCGGGAGGCAAACATTGCCAAGTGGCCGGTGGCAAGCTACGTGATCTAAGTGCGGAACAATCATGGGATCTCCTATAAGATCTTGCTCTATATGACAAGGAAAGTTGGGATGATCCCCGTGATTTGAATAAAACGGTCAAGGCAATATCTTTGCCTTCGAATAATTCAAGCACTTCCGACCGTAGGATCATAGAACTTGAAGACCAAGTCAAGTTTCTCATGAAATCCTACGAAGCTCATAAACCTTCAAGCCAAGTGAACAAAATCACTTCTTCATGCGAATTATGTAGTGGTCCCCACAACACTCGTGATTGCATGGAACTCCCCGAACAAGCTTTTGCGGACTATGCATCCACGCGTACCGACGGAGCGGGAGATAAGTGGTACACTTTCAAACCCGAGCCAAACCCTTATGGAGATTCATACAACCCCTCATGGAAAAATCACCCCAACCTTAGGTAGAAGTCAAACCAAAACGCACCCCAAAACAATTCTTCCAACCCACCTAACCGGTTTCAATCCAACGGTAATTCCTCCAACCGTACCTTCAACAGCAATCCTTCCAACAACTATGGTAGTACCAACAACTTTGAAGGATTGATGTCCAATTTTATGGCATCTCAAGAAGCTCGTATAGCTAAATTCACATATGAATTTAATCAACAACAAGTAGAGATGACTAACAAAATTGACAACTTGTTGAAAGCCCTCAACAACCAAGTGCTATCACCCCCACAAAAGGACGCTAGAAACACCAATAGCGAACCACAAATCAAGGACCCCTCTTCATCCAAACATGTCCACTTCGTAAACGTTGTGACCATTAGACCAATTGATAGGAGTGAGAATGATAGTGAATCAAAGGATGAGAGTAAGGAATTAGAGGATGATAGGAAGGCTAAGGTTAGCGAAATAGAAGAAGTAGAGGAGGAGGATTACTTCAAAAGGTTACCCACTAAGGAAGAGCGAGCATATCATAAGAATCTATTTGATGACTCCGAGACCCCATACATCCTAGGTAACCCAATTTTCAAGGTGGGCGATCCATCTAGTCTAAACATACCATGCAACATCGGGTATTTGCATATTTGGAAAGCGTACATTGACCCTAGATCACCCATTAACATCATGACTAGAGCTCAATACAATTTGATAATGAAAAGTCAACTAGGGTATAGAGTGTTTCCCGATAAGGGATGGTTAGAATTTTTATTTCTTTAGGTCTACTCACTAGATTCCTTTCTAGCGAGATTTTTATTTTATTTTCTAGGATTTTCTTTAGTCTATCTTTTTCTTCGTGTTTTTGTTCGTAATCTTTACCATCCGCCATCATGGAAGGTGGTAACATCCTTGATCCCAACAACCCAATTCAACTAAACCACCCACCACAACCAAACCAACCTCCTAGACCCCGTACCTTAGGAGAGTATTCCCGACCTAGCCACCTTGGCTATCGAAACACCATTGAGCTCACTCAAGGAGCCAACGTCACTCCCTTGCGATCCGACACCATCCGGTTGGTGCAAAGCGGATGCGCATTCCATGGACTTCGTTCCGAAGATCCAAACCAACATCTCAAGGATTTCCTCAAAATCGTAGATTCCATAGACCTTGATGTTGCAACTCGAGAGACGAACCGATTGCGTCTCTTCCAATTCTCTCTACGGGACCAAGCTAGTCAATGGCTTGAGCGACTTCCCGCAGGATCCATCACCTCTTGGGACGATCTCACAACTCGTTTCCTTGCTCAATTTTTCCCACCGGGGAGAACTACCAAGCTAAGGAATGATATCTTAGCGTTCCAACAACGCCAAGGCGAAACCCTCTACGAGGCATGGACTCGATTCAAGGACTTACTCCAAAAAGTCCCTGATCATGGCATAGACCTTTGGCTCCAAGTCCAAATCTTCTATGACCACATCAATCTCCACACGAGACAAACCATTGGCCAAGCGGCCGGTGGCAAGCTACGTGATCTAAGTGCGGAACAATCATGGGATCTCCTAGAAGATCTTGCTCTATATGACAATGAAAGTTGGAATGATCCCCGTGATTTGAATAAAACGGTCAAGGCAATATCTTTGCCTTCGAATAATTCAAGCACTTCCGACCGTAGGATCATAGAACTTGA